>JAEIFU010000918.1:0-90257 GCA_018904235.1 Lordiphosa stackelbergi
ACCCAAATGTAACCAGAGAGCTAACAGCTGACCAAAAAGTATCTAGAGAGCGTAAATGAGAGCGTAACGGTCACAATTTTCTGACAGAAGCGGTGTCGATCGAGCAAAGTTCCTCTCTACTTTTTTTGGCTCCACAATTACTGACTGAAATTCTAAAAAGTTGTCAAGAGAGCGAGAGAGTGAGTAGGCCTATCTGTTTAGTATACTTGCCTGAAATTTTTACTCTAAGACAGAATTTTAGATTCTAAAAAAGTTTAGAGGCTTAATAATATCATATTTGAACCTGGATTATGGGACTTTTTAGCAGGCTAGGGGTCCACATGCTGGAGCAACAGTTTAGAGCTAGAATGTACAAAGCCTCTCAAATTTTGAGGGCCTGAAATAGTTTTGCTGATACTTATAATCCGCATTAAGAGTCTTATTGTTCGGTTCTATCATCAGCAGGCTTTGCCTATCTTCTGAAAGTCGGCAGAGGCCAATGGAATGACTGTTTGGGAAAATACTTATAATCCGCATTAAGAGTCTTATTGTTTGGTTCTATCATCAGCGACAAGTGCTAAAACTGACCATATCAGAGAACGCCAAATCATGAGGACTTGTGTATTTGTGTGCACCCACTGGTTCTTCTGCATTATGCTGGATTTGCATAACTCCCTCCCCCTCCTCTTTTACACATCACTCTTCTCAGATGAATCAACCGTCAAAGTTTAGGTACTCTCCCATGGGAAACTTATTGAACTTTTGTTATCAAAAATTAAATACTTTTCCATTCACGCTTTTACAAGTCTTAGAAACCTAAACCTAATAGAGGTATTCTGTGTACATATTCGAATCAGGCAGATTTGATTCAATACTATCTTCACCCGGAACCACAAAATTGAGGCAGAAATTAAACGACTATAAGCACCGCACTGCCCGGAGTGCAGCCTGCCTCTGACAAGATCTATCCCAATATACCACGCTGGATATGTAGCGTGCATCAGGCGCAGCCAAGAAGGCAATACTAAGACCACAGTTTGCCACCAGCGCACAAAGCTACAAAGAAAAGTCTTTTCACTTCATGAATATAGGGGATCCTAACTTTTTCTAACATATCTCAACTCACAGCCTCCATAGTCGAATCATCGAGGCTAACCTTAGAAGGCTGCGCACTCGGTGTGCGTCCAGAGGTCTTCGCCAGTGGTCAGATTGGTGGGTGTTGGGAGCAGCTGAAAAGATGTTTATATCGTGTGGGCTCCCTTTCAGTGGCACTCATCTGCTACCTTTTTGCTGATTCTGGCGAGGTTCCGTTTAGAAACATATATCCTTGATCTGTTGGGCAAGGGTCATGTGCGTGGTTCTGGGCAGCTGTTTTCAGTGTCAATGATGGGTGGCAAGCAATTGCCAAACCACGCTGCTCTCGAGCCCACTAAACTACGCCTCAACTGGTCCTCTTAGGGAGTCTCCCTCACACCTGGGTAGACACTGAAAATTTTTTTTTTTTTTATTTATTTTTTTTTATTTTTTTTTTTTTTTTTGTTTTTTTTTTTAATATTTTTTATTTTATTTTTTTATTTTTTTTTTTATTTTTATATTTATTTTTTTTTTATTGTAATTTTGTATTTTTTTAATTGTTTTTGTTTTTTTTTTTTTTAGTTTTATATTTTATTGTTTTTTTTTTTGTTTTTTATTTATTATTGTTTTTTTTTTGTTTTTTTTTTATATATTGTTTAATTGTTATTTTTTTTTTTTATTTTTGTGCGTCGACCATCACTGTGGTTAGAGCGAGACGACCATAACCCAAATGTAACCAGAGAGAGCTAACAGCTGACCAAAAAGTATCTAGAGAGCGTAAATGAGAGCGAACGGCTGACAATTTTCTGACAGAAGCGGTGTCGACTGAGCAAAGTTCCTCTCTAATACTTTTTGCTCCATGGCTTACTGACTGAAATTTAAAAAGTTGTCAAGAGAGCGAGAGAGTGAGTAGGCCTATCTTGTTTAGTATACCTTGCCCGAAATCTTTTACTCTAAGATAGAATTTTAGATTCTAAAAAAAGTTTAGAGGCTTAATAATATCATATTCGAACCTGGATTATGGGACTTTTTAGCAGGCTAGGGGTCCATATGTCATGGAGCAATTAGTTTTAGAGCTAGAATGTACAAAGCCTCTCAATTTTGAGTGGTCTTGGTCAATAGTCGGCGTTGAGATACTTATAATCCGCATTAAGAGTCTTATTGTTCGGTTCTATCATCAGCGACAAGTGCTAAAACTGACCATATCAGAGAACGCCAAATTGACAGAGGACTTTGTGTATGTGTGTGCACCCACTTCGGTTCTTCTGTATTAGTTGGGATTGTATAACTTCCCCCCCCCCCCTTTTACTATCTCCGGTATCTCCTTTTCCGGAGCAGTTAAATCCAAACCGGTTTGCAGCCTTGGTAATAATTCCTACGGGGAAACTTATTGAACCATGTTTGTAATTGCTTCAGCAACTTTATTATCAAAATTTAAAATGTTTCTTCCACTTCTACTACAGGTCTTAGAAACCTAAACCTAATGGAGGTATTCTTGTATTCGAATCAGGCAGATTTTGATTCAATACCATCTTCACCCGGAAACCACAAAATTGAGGTAGAAATTAAATGACTAAAGACCGCACTGCCTGGAGGTAAGCCAGCCTCTGACAAGATCTATCAACGGTGCATACTACGCCGGATACAAGGCATCAGGCGCAGTCAAGAAGGCAATACAAAAATTACAGTTTGCCACCAGCGCACAAAGGTTACAAAGAAAAGTCTTTCACTTCAAGGAATATAGGATCCTAACTTTTTCTACAAATCTCAACCCACAGCTCTATAGTCGAATCATCGAGGGCTAACCCTAGGAAGGCTGCGCACTCGGTGGGGTGCGTCCAGAGGTCTTCAGCGGTCAGGTTGGTGGGTGCGTTGGGACAGTTGAAAAGATGTTTAGTGTCGTGTGGGCTCCCTTTGCAGTGCACTCATCTGCTACCTCAGGGTTGATTCTGGCGAGGTAGCTGTTTAGGAAACAGGAGTATCCTGACCTAAGTTGGGCAAGGGTCATGTGCGTGGTTCTGGGCAGCTGTTTCTCAGTGTCACTGATGGGTGGTGGGCGACCACCAAGCACCACGTTGCTCTTGAGCCCATTGATCGATGTTTCAACTGTCCTCTTGTGGATGTCCTCCCTCACACTCAGAGCATCGGAAATCGACAGGTTGGTGGCATGATTGGTCATCTGTCTGATTTCCGGCATGAAGATGCGGACATCTTGTCCACTGGTGCGTGAGGGGAGGACGATTTGGAGCGAGCGATGGTTTGTGTGCTCAGCCATAAGGCTCCTGACTAGGAATTGCTTGTCCAGCATACTGCACTTCTAGCATTTGTACTTCTTCGTGGAGGTGGTCCTCATGGGTCATGGAATGACATCCAGTGACCGTTCTAAGAGCTCTGCAGATTTCCGCATTGCGTCTCACTGATAGACGGTGACCATGCCGGGGCTGCGTAGTGTGCAAGGGTTCTCCCTATGGCCTTGTAGGTGGTGAGCAGAGTCTTCTTCTCTTTCCCCCATGAGCTTTCTGAGATTGCCTTTAGTGCCCGGTTCCTCTCTCTCTTATCTTGCGAGCCGTGTTTTCTGCGTGTTCGGCGAAGAAGAAGAGATTGTCGAACGTCACCCCCAATATCTTTGGGTATTTATTCGTAGGAATTGTTACTCCATTCACGGTGACGTCGAGCAGGGTGTTCACAATTTTCGTCCAGGTGGTGAAGATGGTGGACGTGGATTTCTCAGGCGAGATAGTGAGACTTCTAGCTAGGAAGTATGCTGTGACTGTCGGGAGGTAGAAGTTTAAACTCGCAACTACCTTGTGGTGATCCCGATCCGGGAGATGGGATCGTGGAGATATAGAAATTAAATAGGAGGGGTGATAGGACACCTCCTTGAGGGACTCCTTGTTTTAATTTCCGGTACGTTGAACTCTTCCCTCGGAATTCGACGTACGCTTGCCGGCCAGAGATGTAGTTGGCCAGCCAGCGCTTTAGGGTGTTTGGTAGCGCTGTGGTCTCCACGTCCTGTAGAAGCTTCGCATGGCTGACTGTATCGAAAGCTTTCGATAGGTCAAGGGCAACCAGCACAGTGCGCTTATATGGGCTTGGGGAGTTCAGTCCATTTGCGATGGTGGTGGTGATCTCGCAAAGCGCGGAGCTGGTGCTTCTGCCTTTGCGAAAGCCGTGGGACGTTATCTTGCAGGATTGGCAGTATCAGTGCCTCCAGAATTTTCACTGCAGGTGCTAGCAGGGTAATAGGTCTGTAGGAGGTGCCTAATTCGGACGGCTTGCAAGGCTTGGGCATTGGGATAATCTTGCCCTAGAAGGTTATCAAAGCAAAATCCAGGCCATAAAATATGCCAAACTGCGTTTCGTATCAGATTTGGTTTCAAAAATTGTCAAAATTTAGTTAAATTGAAAATGGAAAGACCGTAAATAGACAAATTTCAATCTGGGCATAATCGAATGCTATGCAAATGATTTGCTATGATTTAAACTGTTTGTTGGGCACTTTAAATATTAACTTTATGCTTTGATAGCGAGTTAGGTCTACGATCTATTGTTGCTGCTATTGCTGGAAATGCAGTGCAATATTGTAGGAGGCAGACACGCTTATTCATTCAATTTACGGGCACGTTTTACATTACACACGACAACCCTGACCTACAAAATGGAAACAAAAAGGCAGCAACAATAATAAATGCGCTGCCCCTTGTTGTATTTGTTGTGCTTGGCGCTTGAGCCGAGTTTACACGGAATCTTATAAATAAATTATATGCAATTGAAAATTCCTCAACATTTTTAATCATTTTATGTTACAGGTGATTAGATAACTTTAACTCCGCACTCTCTCGCTCTTGCTGCCACTACTCCCGCCCTTGGCTTTGTCTTGGCTGCTTTCTTTTAAGTCACACATTTACATTTCTTTCAGTAGAGACACTTTCTCTTTTCTTCGTCGTTCGAAACTAAAAATAGAATTGTGATGAGCGAACATATACACATTCAAATTGTCCATATACTTTTCCTTGATATGCATCATTTCTTCATTTGTTTGACATTTGGCATACAGTTGAATCATTTGTGGCTTGTTGCCACAGTTGTTGCATTGCACCTTCTGCTGCTGTTTACAACAACTGACAGCGGTATCCACAAAATGTAGGAGAGCAGCTGCGCAGCATTTTCAGAGAACCACAAAGAGAGAGCGATTAAGATTTTGGTCTTTTTTATTTTTAGCCCAGCAGCAGCAGCAGCAGCCACAGAGCGAGAGCCCTGGCATGTGCGCAAAGTGCACGTATGCAGCCTCTCTGTGCTCTCTCTGTTTCGGTCTCTCTCGCTTAGATGCGTTATTTGCCATTTAATTTTTGACTACTTTTCACTCACCTGGTCGATCCAATGACTGTCTGCGACTCATTGGCAAAAAATTTATGCGCCTTGTGTTGTGTTCGGGGGGTTAGAAGAGACGACAATGTTGGCTTAAAAGCGAAAAAAACTAAACAGAATTTGTTTGCTTCATTTGTTGTTGTTGTTGTTGATGTTGCTGCTGCTTATTCAATTCTATACACTCGGCACACATACACACGTAGGCGCATTTCGCGACTTTCTTTTTAGAAGAATTTTTCCTTTTTTTGTTATTAATTTAATATGGTGGGTGTTTTGTTTGTTGTTGTTTGAATATATTTAAAAACAACTCGTAACACACACTCACACCAACACACTCACTGACACAACACACACACACTCCACACACACCACACTCGCTCACGCGTCACGTCAATGAACGGAGCCCGTAGCTGTTGTTGTTGTTGTTGTCGCTGCTGCTGTTGCTCGCTTTTCACGCATATTTCCCTTTTTACCTTAGTTTATTTACATTTCGACACTAATTTTCGTGCATTTTCCGCGATTTTTTGTGGCAATTTGTTTTATTTGTTACGCACGGCGTAAATGACGAGCGCCGCCGCCGACAAACAAAGGGAAAATGCTGAATGTGAAAAATGTGAAACATTTGCTAACAGGCAGACTTTGAGTCGGAGACGTGAGACGCGTGCACACAAGCGAGATGGCTAGCTGGCGAGCCTTAGTCACTGTGGGGTTGTTTCACTCGCTCACAAAAAGAGGTAGAGAAGAAAAAAAGCAAAACGAAATGTGGGGAAATTGTTGCAACTCACAAAACGTTTGTTTAACGCGTTAATTGTTTGTTATTTTTGTGTGGGCTTGATGTGCGTTTGATGTAGCTTTTCACGCTTGTGGCGATTAAACACTTGGCGAAACGCGTGCATGCCAAATAAACAAATTTCCCGCACTTTTGGCTCCGAACTCACAGAGAGACCAACTCAGCAATTAGAGATGAGCGTTGGGTGACGTACCTGTTACTTGTAACTGATAACGAGTCACTGTGGCCAGCCAATTGAGCAAGTAACTGATTCAATTTGAGTAACAGCTGATCGAGTATTATTATTTTTTGTTTAATCAATTTTAACCACAGAAACAGAAAAGTGATTTTTGGTTGTTTTAGTTTCATTTTTAATAGTTAGTTAAGGTGAGTAAAAAATCATTGGATGGTCCATCTCTAAAGAAGGAACAATTACTTTTCGAGAGTGACTGTTACACTAGTTCTTTTCGTGTGACCGTTTAACTAACCAACCAAATTTAACAAGCATAAAATGAAATTAATTTAGATTTATACAATTTATCAAGCAATAAACAAACCTGTACAATTTTATACTCAATTTAATGTCTATATAAAGCGTGATGAAACAAAACCGTTTAGTTTATAGACAAACTTTACTAGAAAACAAACTGAATGATAAAAACAAGGTTTCTAAAGCTTATTTTAATTTGACAAAGACGAAATTCCATATAAAAAACGTTGTAAAACCGCTTGTAAAACATTAAAGGATCCTTTTTACGTTAAGTACGGAGACAAGTAAAATCCACACGAACTTCGAGGCGCTGCCTGTAATGTACAATCGCTCCGGAATAACCGGAAAGCAGATAGTGTCAAGAAGATTTACGTTTCAGAGAAGCGCGTCGTTAGGGAACATCGGAAACAGCAAGCAAAACAGCCTGGGGGGGGGAGTTCTTTTCATTTCTCGTCACTTCTTTTTTGACTTACATATTTAATTGATGTATCCCTAGCCAATAAAAGTTTAGAAAGAATAGACGTTAGAATTAAAGAAAGAGTATAGAAGGAGCAGGAGTACCTTTAACATGTCTTGCAACACAAGCATCTTGATGCAACACAGCCTACCTTTGAGTTCTCCTTTTGCCGAATTTAGTTGGAGAACTCCCTAAAATGCGACACACACCGGACCAACCAAATTTTAGCTTTCCATTTTTAATTCACAAAAATTCAAGTAAAGATATTACAAAGGGGAGCAGTGCCACTATAATTCATTTTCGTTAACTTTTCTTAGAGTTACCAATTAAAAAAAATTCAAAGTATTCATATTTAAATTTAGAAATGAGCTTATTGTTGATGGAGTATATTAAATTGTTTTCTTGCTTAAAGTCTTTATAGAATAAGGAGAATGTAATATTTATTTATGTTTTGTTTTAAAAAGAAAAATTCATGGGGAGTAAATAAGTATTTTTAGATGTAACTAATGCAAAATTTTGATTTTCTTGTATTTCATTTTGGTTTTCTTAAATTTCCTATTCAATTATCATTATCTCAAAAAGTTCCAAATCTTAAGTCGTCGTAAGATTCACGCAACTCAAAAGCAATCAAAGGGTATCAGCACATCAGCTGTTATGTATGATTGACTCAATATCAAAACTCACTCAAAATAATCAAAACGGAGTGCAATAACCACGGTTGCCACTTAAAAAAAAAAATGCACCAAAAAAAGTAAAAAAAGCACAATTTTTATAAAAAAAGAGCCAAATATTTTTTTCTTACTTTTTCATGTTATATTTTCAAAATATCACTTTGACAATAACGTAAAATAGTACAATCTTCTCATTTCTTAAGTGTTCTTAAACTTATGAATAAAAATAAAAAAATTTTCATGTATTAATTTTCTTCCTAACATTATGAAAACAAAACAGTCAATATTCAAAAAAAACGCTTGCTTTCTAATTACAAGCTTATTGATATATTCACATATTTGATACGAATCAAATTTGAATCAAATTCATGTTAATATCTCAATTTGGTTTTTATCAAACTGATGGTAAAAATTTACGCTCTGCCGAAGCAGAACTGTGTGAAAGGGACAATATATTGCTTACAAATCCTACTAATTCCTTAAACACTTTAATATTAACCCCGCTTATTACTCTTGAAACTTCTTCCCAAAATAAAGATATCTCCCCTTCTTTTTTAAACTTAGCTTCAGTTAACTTTAACATGGCTCATTGAGAAATAATTTCATCTGGATCCGATTCACATATGTACATAAGAGGCTGATTATATCGGTTTCTTCGCTAGAAATTACTTTGGCTGGTGTGATCATAATGAGAGATTTAATATCCTCTCGGACAAAATCAAAGCGCTGCATTATTTGCAGAACTCCAAGTAAAACTCTCGTACCGTTTCCTTTACTTTTAAAGTTTCGGATTTCTCCATACACCGGCTATCCATATATTGTTGGGCTTTAAGACCAACAAAAATGTTGTCAACGGGCAACAAATAAGAATTTAAGTCGGTAACATTAAAGCGACTAAGATCCATATTCTTTAAATATGAGTGAGTAACACAATTATTGAGAATTACTCTTTAAGTAGATTCCAGTCTTATATAAAGGAAAGGTAAGCGAATACGTTCTGATTGAAACTCCGTATTTAAATCATTAATAATTTTAAGAATATTTTTTAAAAAGTAGAAATAACTGTTAATTTCAGGCCTAATCATTAAATTGACTATTTCTTTTGGCTTAATATTGTTGACTTCTAGGGTCTGATCTAAGAAAAATAAATGGAGCGCATCCCACTGCTCAAGCTTTCGCCCAATAACTTTTTCCAAGGACAGCTTGTCATTGCTGTTCCCAAAATTTGGTGTGGTTTTACTTCGCAGTATTCTTGGAACTCGTTTAATTCCTGAGTCCTTTTTGGGCTCCACGTAAAACATGAATATATATTTCGCCAAAGCATTATTTGCATGCGTAGCCCGAGCAAAGGTGTAGGGCAGAGATGGGCGCGTCGCGACGTCCCTATGCACACGTGCATTGCACCAAATCACACGTACGCTATAAGCATTGAAAGCTATTTATAGAACACGAATGTTGTGCACGCAAATTGTGCTTGTATGCGTGTGGAAAGTGTGACGATATGTATGCCACTCCGACCGAAATTTGGGGTAGGCGGATGCAGCAACTCTAAGACAAAAATTATGCGACAGGCGCTATAAAATGATTTTTTAAAACTCACTTTTTATTTTCCACCTGAGAACGAGTGTTTGTGGTCTCAGCGGCTGCGTGAGAAAACTCAGTGCAAGTTTCTCTTTTTTTTGTAAGAAACCTAAATGTATAATGAACTTATACAGCATATGTTGTGCTGGTGCTTAAACTATATTTACTTACTTGTCCATTTTTTCACAAATTAGCTAAACGCTTAATCTCACTACTCTCTCTCTCAAAACCATGCGTGATATACAGTATTGCTAGTATTAGCGATGGGCATAGGTTCCGATTATTTACAGAGTTGCATGCCGTGTTGTCGATAGTTTTCAGTGTTGACAGGGAAAATTATCCAGATCTACATTAGGTGCTGAATAATGTTCCAACTTTTTCGCTTAAGCCAATTATAAGCAAAAATAGCCAAATCCAATAAAAAAGTTCCAGTGCACCAAGAGGAAAAAAAAACACCAGTTTTGGTGCAAAAACACCAAGTGTGGCAACCGGGGCAATAACAGCGAATTTCATTTATAAGCCTTAGGCCAAGTTTTCACTCATTTTAGTTAATTGCACTCTCGCTTTGTCCAAGCATCCACACAAAAGAGATCCATAAGTCACTCAATAATATTCACTCAATTTCGTTACTGTTGCTTGCGATTGTCTGTTTGTTGTTGTTGTTGCTGAATCTCGCAAACGCACTTTTATAATTTTTGGTAGGTTTGTTTTTGTTTTTTTTTTTTTATCCGGCATAGCACTCATTTGATCAATGTTCAATAAATTCGATTTTAAAAAAGTTCGGTTTTCACTCAGCCAGACATACTGCAACGTCGATGGAGGCCTCCTCGATGATGTTGATATGATTTGGGGCTAAAGATGGGCTTTTAAAATATTAACCAAAGGGAGTGTCGTAGAACTTTTAAGGCAGGCTCTAGGTCATTAAGTTATGGATATTGTCCACAACTTTTCTAAAACAAGACACGCACAACACAACAAAGGAGGCTGGTTACGTATAACGCTATTTCTGAATACCAATTCAATCTTCGCTGTCTGCGCTGTCCTCATGTGTTGGCGAAGTTGCTTCATGAAAGAATTGCTATGAACGCTTGGGAATCCCAAAGGCTGCGGAGAAAGAATTTCCCCCACTAACAACAGAAGGGCCGATTAAAACGGGATGCATAACACATCAAAGCCTTAGTGTTTTTGGCGTTTGCTGCTGATGTCGGATTTTGCTACAAGCCTGCCTTTGGGATTCCCAAGCGTTCATAGCAATTCTTTCATGAAGCAACTTCTGCCAACACACTGAGGACAGGCGCAGACAGCTGAAGATTGAATTGGTATTCATGAAATAGCGTTATACTGTCAACCAGCCTCCTTTGTTGTGTTGTGCGTGTCTTGTTTTAGAAAAGTTGTGGACAATATCCATAACTTAATGACCTAGAGCCTGCCTAAAAAGTTCTACGATTTTCAATCAAAAAGGTCACTAAAACAATCACCAAAGGGAGTGTGTTTGACCAAAAACAAAAACCAAAAGAAAGAGTTTACTTTTGTACTTGAGCATGTGGTGCCAGCAAAGGCTTAATTGTGATTTTAATTCATTTACTAGGCCAATCTGACTTGTTTGGTCAATCACTTTGTAGGTGCGGCCGACCACGACCCGCTGATGAAAAGATGTTGAGTGTTAATGAACGCTGCAGCTTCTGCTTTGAGTGAAATCGACGAATTGATGTGTGTAGTCTCACCAAATTTGTTGCCTGCGGTGCAGTGCCGACTTTAACTAAGCCTGATCCAAATGCTACGAGGGGGGAGAAAGAAGTTGACTAACTGTAGCGAATGCTTTTCTACCATTGAGAGAAGCTTACCTTTCAATCCAATCACGCTGGCCGACGAGTAACCCAGAGCCTTGCCTAGATTTCTCCGTAAATATATATAAAAGCAGGGGTCCGAGGAAAAGCCTTTTTGGCTTTGCCATAGACTAGCGCACTCGCGAAGGGCCCCAGAATAGGATGATATCCCGTCTCGCTCTCAATGGGTTGATCCAAAATATGTTACAGATCAGGCAGAAAATCTATTGCTCTATACGCAACTGAGGTTGAAAAATGAAAATCTGGCAGGATGCCTTTAAAATCACCAGATTAGTTTAGTCATATGCCATAAAAAACGATGACATTTACCTTGACTAGCTCTTGACGTCTACGCAGTAGCAACTTGAAAACAGAAAAGAATGCAAATTCTCTCCAGTTCTTTTTTATACGCACCTAAAAGTCTCCACAAAAGCCGCCATTAAAATGTTTCGCTCTTGTTTTTAAGAGAACAACCGTTATGATGGTGGCGTTGCCACTAATAGAGTGGCCGATGATGTTTTGGGGCGGGAATTTCAAAATGAAATTAAACCGACATTACATAATCTATTCAAAAATTTCACTTGTTGTTTAAAATCTGTGCCATCTATGCATTATATGTTTTTTGTTAAGACTTACATGATGCTGCCATATCTGTTGAGTGCAACGTGTGGCAGCACCGCTGCGCTTGCTAAAAAGTGTGGCCAGAGGCACAGGTTTATGTTTTATTATTGTTTATTGTTTTATGCCAAAAAGTCGCAGCAAGAACAAAGAGAGAGAGACTGCCAAATGCAAAAGTTGAAGTAGGGCAAAGAACAGAAGAAAGAGACAGCCAACCACAACAACAACAACAAAATGCTACGGGTAAATGAACCTACTCCCCCACCCCCCGCACTGCCTTTGCATTTTTTTTTTCTTTTTTTTGTAACTAATTAATCGAAATTTTCAGGCCATCAAACGCGACAGGGAAATCTTTGATGAGGTTTGGCCAGACAAACGAAAGATAGTGCTAAAGCTGCTGAGGCAGGATACGGTGTCGCAGCGCGAATGGCAGGATCTGTTTTTTGGCGTGCACTTTGTGTGCCTGTGGGACGAGAAGGGGGCAGCCAAAATCTATGACTGCCTGCAGCAGGACATTGTCGAATTCATAGTCCAGGCCCAGAGCCAGGTGCAGGCCCAAAGGGGGGAGCAAGCCCTGCTGGCCACCTACATTGTGGAATGGCGCAAGTTCTTCACCCAGTCCAATTATTTGCCCCTGCCCTTTCGCCAGCTGGAGCAGTCGCCACAGGTGAAGCCGGCCAGCTCCAGCACTTCCCAGAACAGCGGTGCCCAGAACTCCAATGCTGCTGCTGCTGGCAGCAATCAGGCAGCCGCCTCCTCCAGCAGTTCCTCGGCCAAGCCCTCCACTTCGGCGGCTGCAGCCGCCGCTGCCTCGGCCACCGCCAGCAACACTGCCTCCTCCGGTTCCAAGAAAAACCCCACCGAGGATAGTCCGGTGCGCAAGCTAATGCTGGACTCCTGGAACAAACACATCTTCCACGACATCAAGGATCGCCTGCAGGAGTCGGCCATGAAGATTGTGCATGCCGAGCGCAACGGCGACGCCTACGATGCCCAGCTGGTGGTGGGTGTGCGCGAGAGCTATGTGAATCTGTCGTCCAATGCGGAGGACAAGCTGGAGATCTATCGTGAACACTTTGAGATGGCCTATC
The DNA here is from genome assembly GCA_018904235.1 of Lordiphosa stackelbergi. Taxonomy (NCBI): domain Eukaryota; kingdom Metazoa; phylum Arthropoda; class Insecta; order Diptera; family Drosophilidae; genus Lordiphosa; species Lordiphosa stackelbergi. Next base: position 12,925 of record JAEIFU010000918.1, read on the forward strand.
TGAAGGCCACCGCTGACTTCTATCGCCTCAAGTCCACGGAACAGCAACAGGATAATGGGGTGTTGGCCTACATGAAGTATGCGGATGCCAAGCTGCGCGAGGAGGAGGTGAGAGCCAAGCGTTACCTGGAGCCCAGCAGCTTCAGCATACTCACCTACACGCTGGTCAAGGTGCTCATAGTGGACCATCTGAACTCCATCATAGCCGAGTGTCCGGCCTTGATACGGGACTATGAAACGGAGCGCCTCAACCTCATGTTCCGTTTGATGGATCGCGTTCTGCATGGCGTGGGTGTGGAGGCCATGATGGGCGATCTGCAACGACACATAATGTCCGCTGGTTTAGCCGATATGCTGTCCGCCTCGGAGATTATTACCCAGGACTCGGAGAAGTATGTGGAACGGCTGCTGGAGCTGTTTAATAAGTTCAGCGATTTGGTGCGCAATGCTTTCAATGATGATCCGCGGTTCCTAACCGCACGGGACATCGCCTTCAAGACGGTGGTCAACGACACCAGTGTGTTCAAAATGGAACTACCCACGAGCATAGCCAATCGTGGGGTGAAGTACACGGCACCGGAGAGTAAATGTCCCGAATTGTTGGCCAACTACTGTGACATGCTGCTCAGGAGAACGCCGCTAAGCAAGAGGCTGACCAGCGAACAGATTGATGCCAGGCTGAGGGATGTGCTGCTGGTGCTGAAGTATGTGAACAACAAGGATGTGTTTATGCGCTACCACAAGGTGCACCTGACTAGGCGGTAAGTCATTGACATTTTGGACAGAGATTTCGTTTAATTAATTTGTACTTGCAGCTTGATACTGGGCACCAGCGCGGACAGCGAAAAGGAGGAGGATATTGTGGAATGGCTGCGTGAGGTGGGAATGCCGGCAGACTATGTCAATCGTTTGGCACGCATGTTCCAGGACATTAAAGTGAGTGGGCACTGCTTTAATAGGCATTTCATATCCTTTTTATTTTCTGTTGTGTCTCAGGTAAGCGAGGATCTGAACACTCAATTCCGCAACTCAATCAGCCGTCACGATGCCATCAATATCAAAATACTCAATGCCGGCGCCTGGGCACGCTGCTCGGAGCGTGTCTCGGTCTCCCTGCCCATCGAACTGGAGGATTATATACCCGATGTGGAGGAGTTCTATAAGAAAAAGCATTCCGGTCGCAAATTGCAATGGTATCATCACATGAGCAACGGCACCATCACCTTTGTGAATAACTTTGGTCGCTACGATCTGGATGTGACCACATTTCAAATGGCCGTTCTCTTTGCCTGGAATCAACGGCAACATGACAAGATCTCCTATGAGAATTTGAGATTGGCCACGGAATTGCCAGGTAATTTAACTAACCACTTTGATGGCAGCCAGACAATCTTTTCATCAGATACTGTTGCTTCTTCATTTAATGTGTTAGTAGGCCTCGTGGTTGTCACCAAGTCTTCTTGTGTCTTATAAGTAGACAGCGGATTTTGCATACTTTAAACCGCTTGTCGGATTTAATTTCTGATTGCACACATCTTATTTTTATTGAAAAATGATCGAAGTCCGCTAAAAACTATTTTGCATAAATTGCATTATATGAAACTCCATGTTTCAGATCACATATTATCCTGGTAGGCCAGGGGGCCAGGGTTACTAAAAGGTCAAACAACAGAAGATGAGTGATAAAAAATACTTTTGATTTAAAAACGTCTAAAGGATTTGCCATAAAACTGTTTTGAAATACATTTTTCCATATGAGGTAACCGGCGTGCGTTGCTCAGGGTTCGGAAGTTATTTTCGCGAGTTTTTTTTAACCTATTTACCGTGACTGTCGACTTTTATAATCGCGAAATAATACGGATCTCCATGGTAACAAGACCGAAATAGTAACATTGCCATGAATTTGACAATACTGAACCGCGATAAATACCATGGAAGACCAATACTAAAGAATATAGGCAAGATTATAGAAATCGTTTTAAACCACTTTCCGTTAACGACAAATCGACAAAATTGCGGAAAAATACCCAAGAAGATCAAAAATAGTAACAATTCAAAACAAATTGTACTCCCTATAGAGTGAAAAATGCTAGGATCAATGCATAAGAGCCATTCGAAGCTAAGGGTTCTCCATGGTAATAAGACCGCTTATTACTGAAGAAACTGCTTTCCAATACCACAAATTATAATAACATAGTCATGATTATGACACTACTGAACCGCGATATACACCATGGAGGACCAATACTAAAGAATATAGTCTCTTATTTACCCGTCTATAATTGCCAACCATTAAATCTTCGTGATAGTCTAAACAAATCATAAAATTTTGTATACATCCGGATATTTTGGACCGATCTTGATCTTTACCCGTCAATTTACCCGTCGCCATTATACAACAAGTTTTAGAAATTTCGCGACTTTCGGACCGCTTGGTCCAACCATTAACGCGTCTACAAATTTTGCATAATTTGACTATACGGCTTACACTTCCTATATATACTCGTTTACTTCAAAATTATTATTAATCATATGAAGAATTTGCAAATTTCGCGATTCTTTGAGCCGTTCCATCTACATCTCCTATATACCCGTCTACATTGTCATCCATCAAATCTTCATAATAATCATAGGGTCATACGAAAAATTGGCCAATTTTTTGATTATTCAATCTACGCCTCTTATTTATTAACACCTGCGCTTTCATAAGTACAGGGTTGCCCATATTCGACGGACCCATCTGGCAACGCCATAACTTTTGACAGAGATGTCAGATCGCTTAATGACATACCGCGTTTGAAGCGTCAGTCCAAGCAGATTTTTACCATGGAACAATACACGCCACGCGAGCGCTCTGAAATAGTTGAAATTTACATTCAACAGAACAAGTCAATTGTGAAAACTCAACGTGCTTTTAAAAAATTAAAAATTAAGCCCATTTCACATTGAATGGGACCGTAAATAAGCAAAATTGCCGTATTTACGCCACTAAAAATCCTGAGGAGATTCAAGAAGTGCCTCTTCATGACGAAAAAGTCACAGTTTGGTGCGGCGTTAGTGCGAAAACGGTCATTGGGCCGTTTTTCTTCCAAAATGAAAATGGCCATGCTGTTACCATCAACCAGGAGCGTTATCGCGACATGATGACCAATTTTGTGATGCCAATTATTCGTCGAAAGCGTATGAGGCAGTTCTGGTTTCAACAAGACGGCGCTCCACCGCACACAAGTCGCATAACAATCGATTTTCTGAAGAAATTGTTTCCGGGCCGTTTGATGTCGAAAAGTGGTGATTTGGACTGGCCACCGCGTTTGCCCGATTTGACGCCGCCTGACTTCTTCTTGTGGGGATATTTGAAGTCAAAGGTTTACGTTAACAAGCCAAGGACCGTAGAAGAGCTCAAGGACAACATTCGTGAAGAAATAGCCGCTATTCCGGCCGAAAAGTTGGCGAAATCGATGGCAAATGCTGCTAAAAGGGCACAATACGCCATCAACGCCAGAGGCGGCCATTTGAGAGATATCATATTTAAAAATTGATGTAAACAAATCTACTTGGAACAAATTTTTTTCTTTGATTTTAAAAAAAAAAACATGGGTCCGTCGAATATGGGCAACCCTGTACATCTCCTATATACCCGTCTACATTGCCATCCATCAAATCTTCATAATAATCATAGGGTCATACGAAAAATTGGCCAATTTTTTGATTATTCAATCTACGCCTCTTTTTTATTAACGCCTGCGCTTTCATAAGTACTCAAATGAAAATTTGACAAATTTCGCGGTTTTTAGTCTACACCTCTTATATACGCGTCTTCAATTGCTATCTATCGAATCTTCACGATTATCTTCGGTCCGTTACTTATGAAACTCAAATGTTAAAGTATTTACTCGTTTTCTATCGCCGTCTATTAAATGTTCATAATAATCTAAGCTCTTATGAAAAATGTAAAAATTTTCCAATATATTAGAACGCTCACTATACACCTTTCATTTGCCAACGCCTGCGGTTTTTTAAATACTCATATGAAATTTTGCCGAATTTTGCGGTGTTGGACCATTAAATGCTTACAAGAAAATGTTAAACTTTCGCGTTTTTTTTATCGTTCGGTCTTTAATTTCTATTTAAGCGTCTATATTGGCCATGTATCTAATATTCATAATAATTTTTATTTTTTATACATTTTACATATTTTGCATATTTTTAAAATATTTTGTATATTTTTTTACGTATTTTGCATATGCAAAATTTGCATATATTGAATATGCAGTTTTCAATGGAAAGTGTGTTATTTAATTAGTATAAATACAAGGGTGCATGTAATAAGGCGCGCAGGCGTTATGTCGCTCTTAACAGTGACATAGCGCCCGCGGGCTTTATGGCACTTAAAAAGATTATGTTCTTGTTAGTGTATCATTGATGCTTGAGCAGCGTGGACGTGAAATTGATTTAGTATACTAGAGAAAAATTGTTGCTGGGCTTCGAATAAATTCGAAACTGTGTTTGCTTTCAGCACAACAAAAATTGTTCCAAATTAAGCATTCGACCCAAAAAAAATCGCGGTTTGTTGGCCTCATTAAAAATATATGTGAATAACTGAGAATGCGCCGCAGCCCAAAAATTTTTAAAATGAAGCACAGACAATAATTTAAAAAAAAATTGCGCGTTTTTTTTAAATTATTGTCTGTGCTTCTTTTAAATATATTTTGCCTGCGGCGCATTCTCAATTCTTCACGAACATATACTATATAATTTTTTAAGAACTTTGGAGTAGGGTAACTCTATTCTACTACTCTTTCAACTGTCTCATAAACAGACAAAATGCTTTGATCAAGTGGGAAACGACATTTGAAGAATTGGACTGCAATTCGGACCTTGAAGAGGCAGATCAGGACAACGAGTTTATTCATACTCAAATGATGTATGTGGTAAAATGCAAATTTGTATGGAAAATGGGCGGAATATACTACTTCAGCCACGAAACCATTTCAAAATTTGTTCTGAATGCTTAAAATAAATTGGTAGAAAAGGCCTAAAAGAACAATTCGCAATTGCTCTGCCCCTATTTTAGACAAATTGTTGAAAATAACCTTAAAATATTTCAATAAATAAAATATAATGAGTTTCGTTTGTACAAGTGTATACAAATTATACTCAGAATTTGTTTTTTCTTTTCGGGCGTAAAGTGTTATAAAGCCCGAAAAAAGTGACATAGTGACTAGCGGGCGTTATGACACTTTCAAAAGTGAAATTAAGCCCGTGGGCGCTATGTCACTGTTAAGAGCGACATAACGCCCGCGGGCATTTATGGCCGCTCTCTCCATATAAATGCAACCACTGTGCGCTAGCGCATTGTGTGTTTGATCCAGTGATGTCAATATTTTTTCGAATAAAAAGGATAGATTGGAAAAAACAGGAAAAAAGGATAAAAAACTAAAAAATAGGCGGGAAAAAGAACAAAAAGTTTTATTTATATTTATTTATTTATTCAATAATTTTAAGGCATCTTCAATGAATTCCTAAATCGGCCATTTCTCTGTCCTAGTATAGCATTTAACGTCTCAACTTGTAGCCGTTTACTGGTTTTGGTTTTAACCAAATTTGCTTGGCTAAATACCCTCTCTACTTCCGCATTCGACCATGGCAACGAAAGCAGAGTCAGGGCGAAAAGTACCAGGTCCGAAAATTAGTTGTTACCTGTGCTGTCCCGATATTTTTTTACTTTAGACAAAAATTTTAAAGTATTTTCATCATTTTCCCATTTTAATTGATGGATGTTGGGCATATTGACCAACTATTTTGACCGAAAATACTATACGTCAATCGTTTTTTAATTAGCATAATTGTCCAGAAACCTAAAATATATCCAGAAATATTTTTAGTTGAAAAATAGTAAATAATATTAAATAGCTTACCTTTGCTTTTGCTGATTGATTAACTTTATCATAAAATCCGTACAGTAATGTCGAATGGTTTTCTCTGCTGCATCATTGATCTTCCCTTTTAACATGGTCATGTAAGATTCGAATTCGTATCCCAAATACAAGTCCCGTTTTACGTGTTGCGTAAAATCATCTTCAAGAACATAAACTTGAATGTCGGATGGAATTATTGGTCCTAAATAACAGCAAATATTGTATAAATTATCGACGTCATTGTATAAGACACTCAATATATTTGCCTTGTGACAGATTGAAAATGCAATTTCCATCTGGCTTAAAACTAATTTTATTTCCTTGATTAAAACGTGATGTGTTTTGTATATGTTTTTTTGTCGACATGTGCGCGCGAATTTGATCCACCTTTGAGTTTATACTGTGATACGCCTTATTGCTGTCAGACTCATCGGGACACATTCAGTTTTTGACATCTGGCTGCTGTAGCCAGCAATCGGAATTTTTGTTTGTAAACGTCTTTAGGCATTTTTAAGCAACGAGTGACTTCTGCATATTACGCTTCACTATGTTTACGATTACACACGCTATGGATTAAAATTTGCATAAAAGAACAGAATTCGGATAGTGGATGTTTGACATTTTTTCCGGCTGATGCAGTTAAAAACAGGACAGATCTATCCGGAAAAGGCCAATTTGGCAACACTGGTTCGATCTAACAAATCTCAGCGTCGGCTGGCCAGCGCAATGTTCTCTCTCTCTGTCTCTGTTCATATCTTTCAGCTCCGCCTATGCGTCTTTGCAAGAATTCATTCACACGAGGTGATTTTCACTCACTCTCATCAATCGTCGTTGAGCCAAAGACGAACATGATTATACTCAAAGTCCCGACAATACAATTGAATTAAACTTAACGTCGAGCATGTTGAGTATGCAAGTTTGATGCATTGAGAGCAAAGCCAGTTTATTCGGATGTTGATTAATGTATGTTCCGAATCTAATATTGCGGTTCGGTACAACAAAATTAATGACATCACGCGAAATTTATTTTATCTCTGCAATATTGTGCGACAAAGACTCGAAATCGTCACAAAAGTAGAGTGGATTCTTATTAAAAACTCAAAAAGACGTTTAAAGTTAGCAATAAGAAGTTCTTATTAAGAACCCACAAGAAGCTTTGTTTTTTAGATCTTTGACTCCATGTTTAAAAATGACGAAACCCCAAGGAAAAGTTAGGCACTATTTTGGACTACGACTCAAATTTGGTTCCTTCTTTATTTGCAGATCCCGAGCTGAGACGCACTTTATGGTCACTGGTCGCCTTTCCCAAAATCAAAAAGCAAATTCTGCTCATGGAGCCAACGGCAATTAACTCGCCCAAAGATTTTGTCGAGAACACCATGTTCCATATCAATCAGGAGTTTGCCATTGTGAAGAATGGCAAATCCCAGCGTCGGGGCAAGGTAAACGAGCTCTATTAAAGTCGGTCAATGGGTTAATTCCACTAATTCTGTCTCTCAATTTCCAGCTTAATCTAATAGGCCGCCTGCAACTGAGCACCGAACGTTCCCAACAGGAGGATAATCAATCCATTGTTCAGTTGCGCATTCTGCGCACTCAAGAGGCCATCATCAAGATCATGAAAGTGCGCAAGCGTATGAACAACGCAGCCTTACAGGTGAGTGTGGGGAAACCAAAACGCTTTTTGGAGTCAACTCTCACTTACGCTTCTCTTCAAAAAAAAAATAACAGGGCGAACTTATCGATATACTAAAAAATATGTTCCTGCCGTCCAAGAAGATGATCAAGGAACAGCTGGAGTGGCTCATTGAACACAAGTATATGAGACGAGATGATGATGATATTAACATGTTCATCTATGTGGCCTAACTTGGCTGGCTCTAGTCCTAGTCCTTTTGGCTTTATCAACCATTCCCCCCAACAACCACCAATCAATCTTTCTCTCGCTCGCACACACACACACACTCACACAAAGACACGCAATTTAAATCTCAATTCTAAACCGTGCTCTAAGCACGTTTCCTCAATATCTCAACCTGGAATCCCTCTGTCTTGTCTGGTATTATTGGATTGGATGGTGGCACATGGCGTCCTCACAGCATTTATGCAATTTACATTTTTAATTCACTTTGTATTTTTATATATATTTGGCCTGTTTGCTGCGTGGCCTAGATCCTATTGGTATTATGTTTTAAATATGATATAGTCAAGAGTCCTTTTTGGATGTCGAATACTGCAGCAGTTTTATTTCTATATTTGTATTATTATTTTTTGTGCTTTTCCGTTGTTTCTGTTGTGAATTTTTGTGTTATTTTTCTTTAAGGGCACGCAGGGATTGTAATCCACACACAAACACCCTCACATACACACACACACATACATTATGATTGCAAAACTAAAACTAGATTAGCAATACTTTAAGTTTAAGTTAATAAATAAACTTGGTTCTACAAAAACAAATAGAATTTGGGGCTCAACTATGCATTTTCAGGTGAATTTTAGCTTCTGATTTCTTACTATAAAAAAAAACCATACGAAGTACTTAGTTTACAAGCACAGAACAGAGTCTACACGTCTTGGAAGGCTACAACTTTAAGGTTGTAACAGATTTTGCCTACATAAAAGAAGAAAGAAGAGACTATTAACCTTATTCAGCTCCATTGGATGAAGAATTAAGATCAATTTGATTACCTTACAGAATGAACTTAAATTTTAGATCGTAAAACTTTTTAGGCAGGCTCTAGATCATTTAAGTTATGATTTTGTCCATAACATTTCTAAAACAAGATACGCACAACGCCACAAATTAGGCTGGTTGACACTATAACGCTGTTTCATGAATACCAATTCAATCTTCAGCTGTCTCCGCCTGTCCTTAGTGTGGTGGCAGAAGTTGCCTCATGACAGAATTGCTATGAACGCTTGGGAATCCCAAAGGCAAGCTTATAGCAAAATCCGACATCAGCAGCAAATGCCTGCTTTGTGGTGTTGTGCGTGTCTTGTTTCAGAAAAGTTATGGACAAAATCATAACTTAAATGATCTAGAGCCTGCCTAAAAAGTTCTACGATCTAAAATTTAAGTTCATTCTGTAAGGTAATCAAATTAATCTTAATTCTTCTCTTCTAAAGTATTTCGAAATTCAAAAAATTCTTTTGAGGTGATATTCTTAACTATCCAAGCTTTAAAAAAAAGGCAACTAAAAAAAAGGTGCAATATTATTCTATGTTGATTTCTTATTAATCAATATCACTATTGAAGCGAACTTTTATTGCTGCAACTTAATGTGGAAAATCTGGCCGCCACCTTTGTGGAGTGGCAGGAAGAGGAGCAACAGAGGAAAAAAAGGAAGCACAGGTACTGGGTGAACACATATCTGCGCGAGAGAAGTGAAAAGGGGCGCTATTTCAAAGATGTGAGTAGTAATGCCTAGAAGATTGAATGGATAATTTATGAAGAGTTCGTTTTAGTTTCAGAACATGATTCAAAATCCTGATGTTTTTCAGGAAAACTTCCATATGAGCTACAAATGCTTCGGAAAGCTTTTCCAAATATTAGAAGCACACTTGATGTCCAAGAGCATGTCTCGCCCGGATTGCATACCACCTCTATTGAAATTGGCAGTAGTTTAGGAGTAAGGATTGGCGCTGTTGAGATAACTTAAGTTCTTTGACTTATTTCTACCTTGTGAAACTAGGTATTTGGCGTCCGGAGATATACAACGACATGTGTACTCGTCGTATCGGATCAGCAAGTCTAGGATGGGCGTCCTTATTTACAAAGTATGTGATGCCATTTGCGTGGAGCTGAAGGATGAGATAGCTCCATGGAGTAAGGGTGGCATGCTGCAAGACGCCAAGGAGTTCGAGGAGGTTTAGAATTTTCCGAACAGCATTGGAGCAATTGATGGCAAACATGTGGCCATAAAAGCACCAATCAATAGCGGGAGCTTATTTTACAACTATAAAGTATGAATTCACATTTTCGTATAACTTTATTTACATTTTTGTCATTAGGCGACGTTTTCTGCAGGAGTTTTTTTTAGCTGCACTCATTTTTAATACGTTGTTGTTGTTGTAATGCCCGCACAAACCAGAATCAAACCCTACTTTCGTTTCATCGCCACAAAAAAGCCGTTAACAGCACTTATAGCTACGATATTTGTTTAACATAACGTAGTGGCAAACGTAAGCTATTTATCCCGAAAAGTGGAATCCGATTATGAAACGGCCACACGAACAAATTTCGCAGCAGTTTTTTATATGGAGTTTTCGATTTCGCGGCCATTTCGCGAGCCGTGGATACCGCCCTTAAGGGGGCACCAAAAAATAAAATTACACAAAAACGATAAGTGATACAGTGCCGCTCAACTGAATAGGTTTGAAAAATCTGGCTCACATTTTCCCCTCTTTCTCTGCTCCAATTGATTTTTTTTTCTCTTTTTTATTTTTATTTTGAACCTTCATTTGTTTACTCATTATATGCAAGAATAAAGTAACGGGACAAATGCAACGGTAATTCAGAATTTTGCTTTCGTCGAGAAATTATTCGCTAAATGTGTGCTTTTTTTTTTGGCTCATCTGAATAGGTTTGACACTTTTGACTTCACTTTTTGATTGACTGCGTGAACGAAAAGAGAGGCCGATTTGGAAAAAGGTCAAATAAAAGGCTATATTGATTCTGGTTTAAAACACCATGAAATAGCCAAGAAAATCTGTCGAATTCAAAATGTTGTGAGTTATTTTCTTCGTAATGAAGCTGAATATGGAAAAAAATGAATGGAGGCAAAAAAAATATGCAACAACAGCATCGGAGAGACGACTTATCCTACGAACTGCCTCAAGCTCCCACCTTTCTGCTGGTAATGGGGCCACTGTAAATCGAATTATTCGAAGCGCCAAACACTTTTAGAGATTGAAAAAAAAAAAAAAAAACACCTCTCACCGATGCTCAAAATGGAAGCACGACTTCGATTTGCTCGAGAACACATGACGTGGAACAAGGAGTGGAAGACGATGGTCTTCTCCGTCGAAAAGATGGCTTTTATTACTATTTCCACGATATGCGAAAGGAATAATGTTTTTTAAGTCGTCATCACTCATGTGCAGGTGGAGTAATGGTGTGGGGAGTCATATCGTTTAATGGAACATGCGACTTCCAGTTTGTCACCTCGGAGATGAACGCAAATGTGTACAAGACTGTGCTCCAAAAGGCTTTTCCCCAGTTTGCGGAGGTTTATGGTCTTATTCCATGGACGTACCAACATATCAACGCTCCCATCCATACCGCTCGGGTTGTAAAATTGTGGATTAAAGATCAAAACGTCAAATTGCTCGAGTGGCCGCCTTACTCCCCTGACGTTAACATTATCGAGAACATTTGGGGACTTTTGTCCAGGAGATTATACGAAGGAAAAAGACAATTAAGTGACTCTGGGACCCTAGTTGAAGCAATTAAAAAAGCCTGGTCAATAATTTCACTAAATGAAATTGAAAAATATTATGATTCCTTAACAAACCTTATGTTTGAAATAATTAAGAACAAGGGTGGGCATACCAAATACTAAATTATGCTAAAACAGTGTCCTTTATTAATTAAGTTACCCAGTGCCTTGAAATTTTGCTTTATAGACTTATGTTTAATAGTTTTAGTGGTCAAACCTATTCAGTTGAGCCAAAAAAATTGAGATATTTTGTTATGTTTTTAAAAAAATAATAAAAATTATATAAAAACAAAACTAACAGAACAGAAACTTTGCTATTTCACAAATTACTGATTTCTTTATACAACAAAATTTATTTTGCTGAAATCGGAGTGCGTTTCAAACCTAAAAAAAACTCAAACCTATTCAGTTGAGCGGCACTGTATTAACAAGCGGTTTCTGCATTCGATAGGTAATCGGTTAAATTAAATTTAGATATTTTTGTTGCTGTTGTTGTACCTGCGGTTGTTGCTGTATTCCTATTCAAAGTTAACCAAAAATTTAAAACATAGGCCCATGTTTCCAAAAAATTTTTAAGAAGGGATGATCTGAATTCAAAACAGAAGACGGGGTTTTGTTAAGAATTTATTTAATTCTGATGTAAACTAGGGTGTTTTGGATCGGTCAATAAATGGCGAGGTTGTGAGGTTTCAAAGTCAAAATATCGAAAATCGACTTTTTTCCCATTGTATTGATCTTAGCTCCGTTATTTTTCGACCGATCAAAAATATCATAGTTCACATCAGAATGGTGGGTATTACGAGCAATTTGCAAAATAAAATTTTAAAATCGGTCAACAGTTACTCTTTAAGTCTTTGCAACCATTTTGGAAAAAGTGGTTCAGAGATAATCGCATTTAAAGTTTCGACATCTGTTTTCGATGAAAAAATTATTTTAAATAAAAAATTGGATTTGGTGCATTTGGGTGTTAGCTTTCACCGAAAAAAAAATGATCAAAATTGGTCAAATATTTCTCAAGAAATTAGGTTCAAAGTGCGTCAAGATATGGTAAAAAAAAAATATAAAAATTTCCATGTAAATTTTTTTTTTTTAATTCCGATGCTTCTATAACTTGTTTTAAAGATTTTCTAACTAAAAATAAGAAAACAAAAACATGGAATTTTTAAAAGTACGAGGGTCGATTAAAAATTTTTTTTATATAAGAGGCTCGGGAAAAACTATTGTTTTTAATTATTTCTGTAAAAACAATTTTCGGATCTGCTTGAAAGTTTTACAGGATGAAGAGCGTACCCAGGGCATCATCGATTTTGTTCCGAAAAATTCAGTTTTTCACTTAAGTTCTGCGAGATTATTTTGAAGATTATTTCTCATTTCATATCAAATGCATCTTGATATTATTATATAATGTTGACAAATATATTTAAAGAAATATTGAAGAAAAGTCCATGCACAGCTGCCCCCACCTTTTCGGAAAGCTGGCTACGCCCTTGTACAGGATGTTTATAAGACGCTAAATTAAAAACAAAATTTTTTGAAGGTATACAGTACCCTTAACATTCGTCTTCTACATGTTATAGTAATAAATTCAAAGAGCTTTGATTGAAATACAAAAAAAAATCTAGAGATTTCTGGAGCACACCCGAATAAGTCGAATTCATCGATTCGCATCATATGACAGGCAGAAATTCGATTAATGAACGCAAAGGAAATACATAGTAGTTTGAAATGAGAATATTCAATAACTTATACAACACGTTGTAACGGTCGGAGTTGTCATTTTTATACACTTGAAAAGTGTATTATAATTTTGCCCAGAATTTTGCAACGCATAGAAGGAATCATCTACGACCACATAAAGTATATATATTCTTGATCAGCATGACGTCTGTTTCTACGCGAACTAGTCCCTCAGTTTTGGTGCTATCGAGCTGAAACTTTGCACAGAGTCTTCTTTTGGCTGCACGCTGCTAATATGTCGGAACCGACCGGTTCGGATCACTACTTCTTGTAGCTGCCATACAAATGTTTGGTCGAAAAATGGGTTTTAGTGAGAAAAACTGTTTTGTTCACAATATTACCGCTCTCAAACACGGTCATGGGTAATATTGAATGTTTTTAACCTGATCTGCGAAGTTTGGTCGAAGTCGCTTACCGTTGTAACAAGCTGTTTCAAGTGTATCAAAACTTCGGTACAGACGAAGTTAGCTTTGCCTTTCTCGTTTTTTTGTCATTAAGGGCCAAAATAAAAGTTAGTAATTATAGAAGACTAGCAAAAAGCCCGTCGCGCTTCGCTGCGCCTTTAACAGTATAGAACCAATTTCCGAATCAGTTTGAAGTCAATCGTGAGTCAAATATTTACCAAATTTGAAAATATTTGTTAAATTTGTTTCCTCTGTTTCCTCTCATACATACATAGGCTTGAAATCAACGTTTTACTACTTTGCTTTTTCACCGTTGCGACTTTGCTGCTGCGTTCTTCCCACCCACATCCCACCCACATCCCATCCACTTCCCGCTCACATCCCACCCCCATCCCTCCTACATCCCACCCACTCTACACCCAATTACCACCCACTAACTTCCCTTCAGTTCCCACCCACATTCCTTTCCCACCCCCCATCCCTCCCACTTCCCGCTCACATACCGCCCACATCCCTCCCACATCCCACCCACTTCCCGCCCCCCTCCCACCCCACCCACTCCCCATCCACTTCTTACACAACTTCCACCCGTTTCCCACTTCCACCCACTTCTCACACACATCCCTCCCACATCGCCCCCACTTTCCACCTCCCACCCACATTCCTCCCACCTATTTTCCCACTATTCTCGCACTTCCTAGTGGGCATCTCGCCGGTATTACCAACATCGGAAAATGCAATTACTAATTATTTAGGGTGAAAAATAATTTTTTTCATGCAAAGTTTTGCAAGAATTTTCCGGCCGTTGGGTCAAATTTTCCAGCATCGGAAAATCACATCTCAATTTATTTCACTTACTATTCTTACAACCCGAGATTCAAGCCAATCAGGTGGAAAATGGTTTTTTGCATGCAGAATTTTCCCGGCCATTTTCCTCGTGGGGGGCTTTTCCAAAATTGGGAAAACATGTGTCGAATATTTTGCGTACTATGCTTGCAAACCAATTATCAAGTCAATCGGATGAAAAATAAATGCTTTCCATTCAAACTTTTAAAACGCTTTTCCGACTTTTCCGGGGGGGATTTTGGAACACAGTTGTTGTTGAATTTTCATAAAGATTATTGAAAATGAGTTTGAGTCTGATCGGATAATAAACAAAAAAGTTTCATACAACAGTTTTCCATGAATTTTCCGACTTTGGGGATAGATTTTCCAAAATTTGAAAGTCACATTTTTTATGTTTTGTTATGTGTAATTTTGAAAATGAGTTTGGCGCTAATTGCTGGCATGTAAAGTTTTGCCCATACAACCTTAACCACCCACTTTCCACCCAGGGGGGTAAATTTTCCGGAAGATTGGTATGCTGTTGTTGTTGAATTTTCATATAGATCTTTGAAAACGAGTTTGAACTTGATCGGATGAAAAACAAAAAAGTTTCATACAACAGTTTTCCGCGAATTTTCCACATTTCCCGACAGAATTTTCCAAAATCCGTTCTTAGTACTCACTTTCAGCATAAGATAAAACTACTGTGAAAAACATCCGATCTTCAATGGTTTAGGCTGTGCGATGGTCACCAGTCAGTCAGTCATGTCGAACTCTTTTACTCTTTGTCATAAAGGGCCAAAATAAAAGTTAGTAATTATAGAAGATGTTTATAAGCGTCGAATTTTAAGCAAAGTATTTGTGTTTAAGTTGATTTCCTCATTAACTTTCACATAAACAGAAATGAATAACACAAGTACTTTTCTGATCAAAGGATATTATGACCTCATTGTGAGGGTCAAGAAAATAAAATGCAATATTATCAAAGAGTCTGATTATTTTCACAATACAAAACGTTAGCTCAACCAGTTTTCAAAAGTAAGGCCCAGTTTTGCAGTCTGGTTGTTGCACTTAGAACTGAAACTGTACCGGAGCAATGTCTAGATTCTTTTCGGTTCCAAAAATATCGGTACACAAAAAATTCAAAATATCGATTCCAATTCAAAATTTGTATCCGTTCTTTTCGGTATTTCTGGTACCGGTTTGATAAAGTAACTGACTTATTCAACTAACCAGTATAAAGATGACACGATAATATTAATTTTTATGTTTTTTTGTTTTGTTTTATTGTTGAAAAAGTATCTCTAAATAAATCACCCTTTATGAAAGAACAGAATCTCCACGGGAAGAATCGTTCGATTTTTAATACAGTTTGGAAAGATATGAAAATTGACTAGAAAATGGAACTTAATCGAATTACTTGGCCGATAGATGATATAAATAATACAGAGTTCCAAACGAAAGATTTAAAAAATGTTAATGTAAGTTAATTTTGTATTTCCATCAGGAATGTTATTTTAGAAGTGAAAACAAGGATGGGGGAGTAATTTAATATTTTCCTTATTTAGGGCAACTTTGTCTCTGGTTTTTCCACATAAAACATCAATCATTAAAATCAAGAATAAATTTAAAAGATTATTGGCAGTATTTGGCATTATAAATGCAAACATAAGCCTTGAATACCATTCGGATCAGCTTAAAAAAAACGAATACATAAAATGGACAACAGTTCACGAATCACAAAACTGACTCACAAAGTCCACACCTTCTTACTTAAATGTACACAAACTAAAATCTTAACCTAATCTTAGGACTAAAAATACTAGAAATATGTTTGAAGCGACCTTCATTCCACTCTATTTACGCCTGCGACCCTTTTTATAGCCCTTGCCATACCAACCGGCTTGGGTGCGCGCCAATTTACGTGGAAAACTGGTGGTCAGCTGTAGACGCCTCTTGGCCGTCTCTGCGGCCGCAATGTGAGCCAATGAGATATTCTCATCATAGTCGTCCTCCTCATCGCTGGTCGGACAGCACTCGCAGACGACAAAGCGGCCACTGCGTGCCCGTTTCTTGTGCTTGCGCTGATTGAGGTTCCATTGGCGATAGAACTGGCACTCCAGTTCGGCATACTGATCGAAGCAGAACTCACAACCAGCCGCCGAACGGTTCATGGCAAAATTGGGCACCACCTGCGAGTTCCAAATGTTGAGATCGGCTGGCGGCGGTATAAGTATGCTGTGCAGACCCGAGTAAGCATATTTGGCATCATACCAGCTGGGCAGCTGGAGCAACAATTCACGATCATTGTTTAGTCTCAGAAGATCCATTTGGGCCAGCTCGTAGCCAGCGTCCGCAGCCTCATCATCTTCGGTGGCGGAGTTCTCATCACTGCGCAGCTGTAGGTTGAGCGAACGTACTTGCTTGGGCTCGATGAAGGGTGTGGAGAGGGGTGCTCCTATGGGCACCAAAGGCGGCAGTTGCACGGGCTCGAGTCTCAGTTCAATGGGTAACAGACAGAGATTGGTTAGGTTAAAATCTGTGTAGGGTTTTTGGATGGCCACCAGTTTGGGCAACTCCTCCTCCGTCTCCTCCTTGATGGTGAGGGGTTCCAGCTTGGGCAGTAGATCAAGTAGTTGCATCTCTTGCTTCACACTGGTCAGTAGTTGGTCAGCCTCCTCCTTTTTAATGGTTGTCAGTTGCTCCAGCTCCAGTTCCACTTTGACTTCATGCTTGATGGGAGTCGTCTGGCCATTTTCCATTTGTGTCCTCGCATACTTTTGTCTCAATTCAAGATTTGTCTTGATGCGTCTTCCGTTCTTGATGGGTGTGCGTATGCGAGGACCCTTACCTATGGGCAAATCACTAAACGAGCAACTCTCCGCCGAAATGGTAGAATCCTGTGTCTCCTCGGTGGTGGTAGTGAATGCTTCCTCCTCATCGGCAGTCTTGAGCAAAGGCTGGGTCAAAGTGTGCAGCTCCTCGGGCATTAGCAGCGTGGCATGTGCAAATATGGGATCTTTCTCTTTGCTGTAAACCGGCACTGCAATGTTGAGCAACTGCATTAACTGAGCCATCACCCGATCACATTTGCCATTGATCTTAATGCTGGCCATGTTATCTTTGGGCGTCCATTGCAGATTCACCACGCAGACTTTGGCCCGCTGTCGTGCCGGTTTGTCCATCTGCCAGAGCCAGGTGTATTTCTTGAGTACCTTCAAGCTGGAGCCCAGGCAGAGTATAACATCCGCTCGCTCGGCATTTTTGGTGGCTCCTGTCCAGTTCAGGGGCCACTTGAGGTTGCCACGCTCTCCAAAATGCACTATGGTGTCGTGCAAAGGTTCCGAGCAGCGATGACACAGCCGATGCGTCTTGTGGCAATAACGTGCCGTCATTTCGGTGGTATCAAACTGACGCCAATAGACGGCATTGGGTTTGCAGTGCTTGCACACCTCTATATACATGTTGCCATGGATCTCGGAGAGCGACTGACGCGGCAGGCCCGATCTAAGATGCAAACCATCACAATTCTGGGAGACCACATGATGAAGCAGCCGCCTGCGATGCAGTTCATATAAAGCCATATGGGTATAGGTGGGATTGGCACTGGAGAGATCGTATTCGCCGATTTGTTTGCCCTTCTGTAGCAGAGTCCAGATGCCCTTGCTGCCACGATAGTCGGGTATCAGAGCAGCCGTACTTATGCCCGCTCCGGTATAGCAAATCAAATGCTTTGCCTGTGAAATGATGTTGGCCAACTGTTCCACCTTGGCTTCAATCACATGAGGGGCATCTTCCTTTTCCACCACCCGCTCCTTGTAGATTTCCACGAGTTCACGACGCTTTTTGGTGGCCTTCACCAAATCCGGATGCTTGTCCAGAAACAAACGATCGTCGGCCGTGCGCAAAGAGTCACATTTGCGGAGGATTAGGGAAACCTTTGTAAGATATCAACCACTAAGCATTAACATTTGCGTGTGTGTGTGTGTGTATGTGTAATTACCTTTCGCATTGTGTCCTTGCGTCGCCGCTTCTCATTATCCTTCTTAGTGGTGGTCCTTTGCACCTTTGCTCGCGTTATATAAGATTGCACATCCTGCTGATGTTGAGTCGGCACCTCCACTTCATTCTCTTCCATGCTGGCGTTGGTCTTGTTCGATATTTGTGGACGGGACGCCAAATTAAAATTTATGTGCAGCTGCAGCGAGCGAAAGGGAAAGGAAATGTCAGCTGCTGCTGCCACATTGCCCAATCGATAGCAAATATCGATAGTTGGCAGTTTATTTACAAGCAGCTGAATATATACAAGGAACACATGTATGTAGTACTAATTAATTTAATGATTTTTTAATTAAATATTTTTGTTTGGCAAAAAATGTAAACAACAGTACGACCACAAATCAAAAACGCTAAAATACCAAAAAAAAAAAAAAACAATTCGCAGTGTGGCCAGATCGAGACAATTTTTCAAGCTCAAAAAAATATTCTAACCCAGCAAGCCAAGTTCGGAGCGCTCCAAATTATGTGTTTGAAAAGAGCCGAGCTGAAGAGCGTTATTGCAGTAAACACATAAATTTGATCGTTTTCGAAGCAAATTTAGAGCTCTCTCTCTAAGCACGGGCTCATAAAAAGCACTTATTTTTAAACATTTTCGGAGTTGAAGTAGGCAAGTAATCGAAAATTTTGCTTTCGTTGTTTCGTACGTTTTGCTGAAAATAACGGGATGCAGAAATCATGCGATAAGCAAGTCGACAGACAATTCACAAATTCATTCAGTTGTGAAATAAAAGAAACGGGCGTGCTTGCGAAGTAATATTTAAAATAAATAAGTGGTTTGTAAAATGTTCTAATTTTATTAAATTCTTTCTCCAATATGCGTCGAAAAAATAGACTTTCAGGAGGCGATTCAGTACCCCTTCAAGTGCCTAGAAAAGTAACTTTTATGAGGATTTTTTATGCTTTATTGGGAGGGCGAAAGCATTTATATTTGTGTCAGAAAAGAGTCGGATTAGACTCAGAAAACTTGCACATTAAGAGCAACCGTTTTCATAGAAAAAAAAAAAACAAAACGCTCATTTCGGACTCTTTTTTGTGCACATTATGACGTTGAATTCTCATAAAAAAGTGTCAGAAAAGTCTCCGAAAACGCACATATTGCTTGCTGGGAAAATTTGATTTTTAGCCAAGGATTAATAACGAAACAAAAATGTTGTTTCCGCCTCTGCATATTTAGTTATCAGTTTTATATATCGATCCGACATAGAAGAATATGGTGAAGATTAGCTGAACGATAGTCGAGTTATAAGACAAACAAACTATTATGCTGGGTAGCACTGGCCAGATATATACAATCTTATTCTTAATCGGGCTTGACTGATTCCATTCCATGTTCCTTTTTTTATTAATATTAGTTCTACAACATAAATTAAAATAATTACTTATTTCCATCATATTTTTTACCATTTAGCCATCGTTTCACGTATCCAATCCAAATAATAAAACACTCGAGTGTAAATGCTGGGAATCCTGGGTGTGCCACAAGAGATTCCTGCTGATGTGACACCCATTACATGATACATGCAGGGATAGTCCTGATGATATACCAAAATGGGGCCACCAGAGTCGCCATTACAAGTATCCATTTGTTTGTCAGAACCCACGCACATTTGACTGGCTCCCTCGAAACCACGGGGATAGTCCTCTCTGTGCGCCAACACCTGATTGCAGATCTATAATACAAATACAACATTATAGAACATCAGTATTTATAGTGTCCATTCTTTTAACCTACCGCATCTGCATAATGGTTTAGCTTCACCTTGAGCAACTTGGGTGACGGCTTTACGGCTAAACTAGTGCTGCCCCAGCCCACGGCTATGAAAGTGTTGTAATTTCGTCCATCCGTAAAGGGTAAACATGCTGGATGCTTGTAAAGATCGAATTTCACGCTTTCTCCCAATCGAATCAATCCTATGTCGTTATACAACTCGGGATCTGTATAGTTTGGATGCACCACATAGTATACCACCTCGTAATCTTGGGGTAATGCATCTTCTTGATCTGTATCAAAATCCAGTTCACCCAAACGCACCACAGTCACCTCGCCCCTGAAATAACAAGTAGTTCATCCACACAGAATAACGTCAATACAGGAATAGTGTACTTGAATCAAGTACCACAAAGTTTAAAAATTTTATAATGTAATGTATGTTAATGAATCTTAAATGTCAAAATATAAAATAAAAAAAAATTATTAACAATCAGGACTGATCTCTATCCGAATAGGGAATCGGATCGGAATTTGAAAATGTTCAGTTATCCAAGGTTATAGATTTTTTAAAAAGAATGCGAATTCTGAAAAACCTCAAGCAACAAACCATACAAAAATAACTCTCAAAATAAAGACCTTTGGTGTTAAAAGTTTTGTGAATTATTTTTATATGGAATTTTTCGTTCCTTTGTATATTGATTGGATCTTGAGCAGTTCTACTTCAAAGGCTTAAAAACGCTGACTTTTTAAGTCTTAATTAGGGTCAATACTCACTGATCCGATTCAAGGCAATGTGCAGCGGTGAGCACATAAAAATCACTGATAAGCGTACCACCACAAAACCAATTGGTATGCATACGAATCTGATTCTGGCGATTTCCCAAACGCGCCACATGGGGAAACTCCCTGGGTTCGGCTGGATGACCGCCCACTATCAACGGTGTGTAGCTGTAGCAATTGTCAATAGTCTTGTATTCGATGGGGGCGCCGGGAAAGAGAAAGCTGTAGCCCACTCTTTCCTCGAAGATGCTTTTTTTGTATCCGGTGCAAGCTGTAAAGAAGGCAATCTTGTGTCTTGTGCTTCTCAAATTAAGAATTTACTCACTGTCAACTAAGCTGGCCACATTGCCCAAAGCTACATGAATTAGGGCCAGAAATGACGTGCACCAAAGTAAAGACATCTTCATCTCTTGATACAGACTGGTTTAAGTTACCAAGCCGCAGAAACTCAAACCACAATTCGCCAAACCTGGAACGAGTTTTCATTCCAGACTAAAACTGAGCCATCTAAGTACTCCAACCAACAGCCTCTCGCTTTGCTATTAACACTTGAGCTGCTGGAGATAACAGATAAAGCAAATAGAATCTAAGCCTGTGATGTTATTGCTTGTGTGTTCATTCGTTATTAACCGCTTATTATCGATTAACAAATTTCCTGGAACTCTTTATTGTTAATTAACTAATTATGTACATCCGATTCTGGGAAAACCAAGTAATAACCAGGTTCAATTTAGAACCGACAAATCAATCAACGTGGCTTTGATGTAAATATCTGATTATTTTAAAATGTGACTGATAAAAGAAATTTAAGTAACTTTTCTGGTTGAATTATTTAATTTTTTATACCCTTGCAGAGGGTTAATTAAAATGGTTCAGTTGTTAGAAACGCATAGGAGAAAGCATCTTAAACCACAGAAGTGTATTGCAGTGGAAGGGGAAGAAATGGACTTAGGGCAGATTTCTCTTCTTCTAGATAGCTTCTACATGTCAGATAAACTTAGATGTAGATGATGAGTAATCGACCCTAAGATAAATAAATAAATATTTTCAAAATATACGAAAATTCAACTTTTAATTCGATCACAGTAGTACAGGGTTTGTCCGAAAAGCCAATCGAGCCAATCGTTAAATTCCTTCATCTGGGCCGTGGGGCGGCTGCGGAAGCGTTGGGATGCCGGCCTTGGTCGGATAGAGCTGTTCACAAGAAGTCACTTTTCACTCATCTGAATCAGCCGATGACTTAGTAAACTATCAAGAACACGCTGAAGAGTGAAATCCCTTCTGCCAAAGTGGACTTAACGATCTAATAAGAGATTTAGATCTTAGAAAAGAAAAATCTGAAGTTTTAGCATCACGTTTGCAGGAATGGAATTTGTTAAAGGATGATGTCAAAATAATATACTACGTATATCGGCAAAAGCGCAATGCGAAGTATTTTTGAAAATAAAATATTATTTGTTATTGCAATGATGTGTGTGGTTTATTTGAGGAGTTTAGTCGAGTGTCGTTTGTTAATCGCAAGTTTAGTCTAAAAGTGGTATTGTTGCACCAGGGAATTATTAAAGCCTTCTATACCGCTAGCGCATGTCATTAATATAAAAAATCCTATTAATCAATAGCCATATTGCTTGATCAATTACAAGGAACAAGGGGTGCAAAGACGGTGATGAATTTGCAAATCTGAAGAACGTGTTCCCTAATCTATCCGAGGCAAAGATCAAAGAGGGTGTGTTTGTTGGGCCACAAATTAAAAACTTTTCGAGGACTTCCAATTCAATTTAATGTTGTCAAAAAATATGAGGAGGACGCATGGAATAAGTTTGTATATTAAATTTAAGTTTTCATTACGCTTAAGCGCTCCACATTGTACTGCAAACAGGAGTAAAAATGTCGTTGAAACCAAGGCTGCAAACCTCTAAAATTTTGCAGAAGGTTCGGTCCGGGCGTTCGAACCCGTAGTAAAGCCAAAGGTTCGGTTCGTGGACCGGTTCTCGGAACCCCTGAACCCAAGGTTTTGCTTCTAGCCTCGGTTCGCTTGAATATCAAAGAATAGTTTCGATTTATTATCACTTATTTTTTCACAATAATATTCTTCATGTCAATAATGTAATTTTTAATTATCAAACTTATTAGCTGACATTTACAACTTTTGAGAACCGCCAGGTGTAAGTTAATAAGCATTCTATCGCCTAGGTGCTGTTCATCTATACTAGGTCTTAGACTGGAAAGTGTTCAAAATGAACTGCAAGTATAGTTAATGCAATATTTTTGAAGTCCTTGTTATTTTCACCTTTCCAAAATTTTAAAAAATTTGTCGATGTATTGGAATGTGAAGGTAAATGAATCTATAATATCATTTAGAAATTGGATATTTCAAATTTGTTTATTGCATCCTACTGCTTTTAAAAAGTACTCTTTTTCGCAATCAGAAGTTGATTTAAAGGTGAATTTTGAATACTCTCATTTAGAATTTATTTTTGTAACTTCAGCCTTTCTGTAATGTGCTGCTTTGCAGCTTTTTTTTAGGCACAAGTTAGTCGAAAATCTCGGGAGCACTGCAGCCAATATTGGTACTGAGCTCATAAGAGAAGAAAGTTTATTGAACAGCATAGTACTTAACAAAAGATTTGAGAGCAGTTGTTCGAAATAAAAAGCTAGCGAAATAAAAATCACTTGGAAGTAATTGTAAATTCTGTAGCTTTAAAGAAGTTTTTTTTTTTGGCAGCAGCAATAAAGAGATATTTTGAACTATCAAAGGTTTTTAGGTTTAGCTCTTTTAAACTCTGAATTCAAAAATCTCTAAGACTGAGTAAACGTTCGCACATTTTGTATCCTAACTCAACCGAGATCCGTCGCGTCACACAGTCTATCACAAGTTAAATCAATTCTTCTATAAGCATAAATTTCATATAGTGTGAGTACGGAGAAGAGTGCGAACTCTACTAATGTCAGACTAAACTTCCTTAAAAAATCGTTAACTACTAAATTTAGAGTGTGGAGCACAACAAACTGTAATTATAGAGTTGATGCACTTGAGCAACCTTTATCAACATTACACTCTTCATAGTTGCATTCCTTTTATGCTCTGCAGTTGTCATTTAAAAATTCTCCTCCTCGATCCATATTCGCTCCATTATCGACGGTGATAGTATAAATCTGACCTAGAGAATTGTCGTAGGATTGGAGAAGATTCTTGAATCATAATCAGATTGTAGGTGTCGTTAAAAAAAACTACTTAATTTGTTGAACCAAACCTAATTTTTTTAAAAAGTGGTCCGGTTCGGGATCAGGTTCGAGGAATCAAAAATATTAGGGGTTCGGTTCATGGTCCGGTTCGTCGGACCCAAAAAACTGGAACCGAACCGGTTTTAAGGGGTTCGGTTCAGGACCGGTTTGCAGCCTTGGTTGAAACTTCATTTTTTGTATTCTCAATTGGATTTCTTCCCTGAAAAATTTGGCAATTAGAGTGATGAGCATGGTGAACGATTTCATCAGGATATGAAGAGTATGGAACGCCGCTATCAAGGAATTTGGGATGAGGCCATGATGGGTGATTTTTGTTGGTTTCTTACGCGTGAGGAAAACTGTGCACACAAACGGCGGAACAAAGTGGACCATAGACATTTTTAATGCGACTTGAACGGTAAAACTGAAATTGCTAATTTTTTAGTTAAGTGCTAATAACTTCTACAAATTTCAACCAATTTCGATGTATGAACACTTTTT
This sequence comes from Lordiphosa stackelbergi, assembly GCA_018904235.1. Taxonomy (NCBI): domain Eukaryota; kingdom Metazoa; phylum Arthropoda; class Insecta; order Diptera; family Drosophilidae; genus Lordiphosa; species Lordiphosa stackelbergi. Next base: position 37,525 of record JAEIFU010000918.1, read on the forward strand.
GATTTTGTTACACATTAGGTTACATCATCCAAAAGAGAATGAAGTTAAAAAATGAAGTTTTCTTGTTGAAAATAACGGTGTAATTTACATGTTTATTGTTTTTTTTTTTTTAAATTTTCGATAAAAATTAAACATTATTCTAGATATCTTTGATTTTAACAGCTACACCACAAATTTGACAATAAAATGATGTATGAACGATGGAAAGATAATTTTATTAACTTCAATTTGGTGTACAATACTTATTCATAAGTTATTTCGTAGTTAAGATATTTGAAATTAAGTGAGAGGTCCTTTTTCAAAAATGCAAAAAACGGTAAGAGAAATTTTAAAGCTCCATACTCGGATTCAGCGCTTGAATTTACATAAGGAGTGACATCAAAATGTAGAGCATGAAAAATCGTGTTAACTTGTGTTAATATACGTTTATTTACTTACTTTATTTACACTTTACGAAATTGTTGCCTCGATCTCTCGCCTAGACTAATAAAAAAAAAAAACCAAGAGAAAAAAAATGTAAATATAAATTCAAATTTAGCTTTTAGCAGTTTTTTAATTGATTACTTACCTTTAACAAATATCAACTGAGAACCAAATTAAAATTTCAACTCATTGCGCGGCAATCACCATTTTCTAAGTGAAGGCAAATAAAAACGACGACACTGGATCTGGATAACCATGTGTTTTTTGCATGTTCCCCCTTGTTCGTTTAATTTTTAGCTATTGCTTTTCGCTGATTCTCTGTTTGAGTCTCATTTCCCTTTTTGGGTTCTAATATTACAGGTGCTGCATGCGTGCTATTAGAAGGGACTTTTCCATGTTATGCAGACTTCTCCCCTTCTAACTCAGGCAAAAAAAACGTGCATCCGTTTTCATACAGATTGTATGCCGTCTTTCATTCTGTAAAAATTGGGAATGCATTCTTCCTTGTAAAAAGAACTGTGCCAGACGTTCCGCCAAGTCCGACTGGGAATTTTCGCACGCCAATACACTCTCACTTTTTGACCTTGCTCTCGTTGACTATCGCTGCAATAAATGCACACACCCTGCAAACAATTGAGCGATTGTTTAATCGCTAATCGCACAAAAGAGTCTTCCGAGATTCGCGGAGAAGATTATCGGAAGATTGAATTTTCTAGCAATCATTCATTCGACTCCTAGAAGATTGTTTAGTCGCTGATTGCAGGAAAAAATCGTCTGGGAGTTGCGGGGGAGGTTGCCAGAGTAATTTGTAGTTTGGTGAGTCTTCTGCGACTCTTCTGGGTGTCCAATATAATCTTTGGCGACCCTTCTGGGAGTCTCATGTGCGCCTCTTTAAAAAGGTTTTCTTGCGACACTTCCATAAGACTGTTCTGCGACTCTGCTGGAAGTATAGCTCACTTTCTCCCAATAGAAGATCAGAAAACGATCAGAATGCCATATCGCGGGCGATTATTAATGCTTTCAGTTTTGTTCAAACAGTTCTAAGAGTAAAGAAGCTTTTATAACTCTTTCCAACCAATTTTTACTCTGCAAGCTCCGTTTTGTACCTATGCAACACATTTTGTTGTTGAATATTCGTTAAAAGACTCGCCCGTTACGTAGCTTAGATGGGCCAAAACGTTATCATCGAGTTGAAAAAACAGGTATTTATCAATCGATCAGCTGTCTATTCCACACACACACACACAGTTACTGGCACGAGATAGAAAAGCATTACTTTATGTTTGTATTGTATAAATATAAGCATTTCCAAGTTCGCACACTCAACTGCGCAGTTCTCGGCTTAGTTGATTAAGATTAACTGGGTGCAAAAAACAAAAACTAAGCTCAGTCTGCAACTGTTTGATTTCCAATGCAGTTCTAATCCGAATTTATTTAAAATGCCAGTTAGGCTGTTGTTCGGAATATTATTCTGGTGCGGTACAACAGTGCTCGCCCAAGAACCGGATCCAGCAGCTGTACAATCCTGCAATCTATTCAAGCGTACCGTCTACGAGGAGAAAATACCCTTCAGCTTCTACTTCCCCAATGCACCCATCGAGTATGAAACGGTGGACTCGTGTGTGGGCTCGCGACCCTTAATAGTGGATGGAACACCGGCTGGAGCCAAGGAATTTCCACATGCAGCTCGTTTGGGTATAAGGAATGTGAAGACTAATGAAACTAATTGGTTTTGTGGGGGTACTTTGATCAGTAACAGACTGGTGGTCACAGCCGCCCACTGTTTATTTTCAGCGAGGTAAGTAGGGTGATATGAAATTTTCAGTCAAAATTTGCATTCGCTCAGAAAAAAATGGCATCGTTCACTTAAATGTTTGGCATTACCGTGATAGAATTAAGCTAGTTTTGCTATGCATTCTGAAAATGTACGTTAATTAATATGTTACAGGTAATAAAACGGGTGAGAAATGGTAAGAGTTATTAAGAATACTTCTTGAAATCAGTCTTTTGTTACCGAACTTAAAAAGAATTATAGTTATAATGAATAATGCTAAAAATGAATCATTACACACTTTGCAATTGTAAACAATAGTTTGGGAAAGCATCAAAGTAAAAGAACTAAAATATTTTTTTTCGCAACATTTTAGGTTTCTATGGTTTCTTTTTAAAAGAATATTGAAAATGCAGGGTTTATATTAATACAAAAGAATGTACAAGCTTTTCGTCAAATGTCAAATAAATAATGAAAAATAAATATATTGGAACGACTTACTCCAAGAATATTAAGTAATTACTATCAAGAATTAATATGCAATAAAGTGGTCGATCAGCATGGTTCCTTTTTAATCTTTATCTTAATATCAAAATTTAAAAATTTTAATTAGCTCAAATGCTTTTTATAGTCTAAAAAATGTTTGAAGTGCGTGGCAGACTGAGTGGTCATAAAAAGGATGATTCATAAAATAATTTCTGGTTAAAAAGGGTTTTTCAAAACTCACACCCACACAAAACATAAACAGGATCTCGCGGGATGAGCAGGATGAGAGCAATATTTCGAAAAATTTTACAAATTCCGCTTCCACAATTTTTGTCAAATATTCTCAACATTTTTCAACCAATGTTGTCAAGGGGAAAAATAATTTAGAAGTAAAGTATGGAAAAAAAATAAGAGCCGCAGTCAAATTTTTTTTTAAATCGACAGTTTTTAAAAGCATTTATACACAATCCGCTAAAACAATAAACATTCAACTCGTGTTAACTTCCCACAGGAAAATAATTTGCCCATATTTTAATAAAATTAGGGAATTTTACGGCCATATTTGGAAACAATAATTTGTGAGTTTAGCTGACTCTGGGTCCGAAAAAGTTGCTGTAAACAACTTATGCATTACACATCAAAAAGAGCTGGTTGCCTATACGGCACCGTTTCATCCTCCCTAGGAAACATTAGTTTTAGATTTAAGTCATGCAAAATCTGCGATCATGGCTATTTAACCAAGCTTTCGTCCAAATTTGGGCAAATTATTTGCCTGTGAGACCTAAGCTAGCAAAATGGGAAGGGAAATTTCCTCTCGTCACAGTATTTCAAATAATTGGAAACACCTTGGCTTTTCTTTGATGTTCATGTGCTGTTAGAAAGTGTTTCTATATATATAAAATACTGTGACGTCTGTCGTTCTGCGTACTAGGCTTAAGTGATCACAAAATTGTTACTTTTATTATTAATTTGACATCGGATGAATAGCATAAGTACATATTTTTTATAAAACCTGAATTTTTCCAATTTCATTTAAAAAGAAAACATGTATTTACCAAACATGTACCCTGCGATTGTTTTACATGAAAATTCTTCATAAATCGCGATCTATCGAAGGAAATTTTTAACAAGTTTCTGAGAGAAGGTAGGAATTAGTATTCCTTACTGTAACCTTATCTTATTTATTAAATTATTTATTTTACAAAATTAGGCCAAGTTCTTAGATTATTTGCTTTGTTCGTCTTCGATTTCGTCCTTGTAATTTCGATTTGTAAACTCAATAGGGGGGATTGATCATCTTAATTATACCCCTATCTACGCCACTGGGAAGAAGTGTGGAAATTGTGAAAAACATTTTTAAAATTTTAAGTGTTAGTAATTTGAAAGTTTGGGTTCAGATGTTAATTTACAGATTTTTAAAATATTTTTATTACCAATGGCTTTGCATCCAATCTGATCAAATTAAGTTAGAATCAACACAAAGCAGCAATGCAGCCATGATCAGTCAACTATTAAACTGAGAACTAAGCGAATGATTTTCATAAAACATGCGAAATTTTTGTTATTAATTCAATATACTTTCCCGCAGCGGTGCCGTAAATGTGGTGCGTTTGGGTGAACTGGACTTTGCAACCGATACCGATGACGCCAAACCCGAGGACTTTGGTGTGCTTAGCATAATACCGCATCCGGAATTTGATCCTACCTCTACAGTTTTATATAATGATATTGGCCTTATACGTCTTGATCGAGCCGTCATCTTAAGTGAGTACAAACATCCCGCCTGCCTGCCCTTTGATGATGGTGAAAGTCATGATAAATTCATTGCCATTGGCTGGGGTCACAAAAAGTTTGCCGGCAGGGCGTCCCAAAAACTACTCAAGGTAACGCTTAATGGTTATGGCAATCGTTGCTCGACGGATATCGAAGCGAATGATGAATACCCCCGGGGATATGAGCCTAGCACTCAGTTGTGCATCGGATCCGAGGACCTGAAAAATACTTGTAATGGCGACTCTGGTGGTCCCGTTTTGGCCTATCATGAGAAACATCCCTGCATGCATCATGTGATGGGCATTACTTCAGCGGGCAGTGGCTGTGAATCACCCGGTGTGCCCGCCATTTACACCCGCTTACATTACTACATGGGTTGGATAAAACAGGAACTGGCTAAGATTAAGTAAAATTCGTGGAAAAAATAAAAAAATTATTCAATCGAGAGATAATTTACATATGCAAACTTGTGTGTGAGTGTGTGTGTAGGTGGGTGTGTTCAGTTTTAGTAGTTGATTAACCACAATATCACTGAGCAGTGGCGTTCAGGTGGGAGGAGGCGCACGGGGCTTAAATAACTTCACCAAGCAGATTAGGGCGGGTTCTTAAAATCTTGTGCCATATGAACAAAAGTGTCGGCAAAACAAAGTTTTTCGCTGCTTCCAAAATATCTTTAAAGGAAAAATGTATATTTTGAGCCCTTCCTAAATATTTTTAAATTCAATTTAAAAGTTTCGTGTTTTTCTCATGTAAAAATAGATTGAATCATGTTAAGTTTCGTAATTTAAGCAAAAGTTTTATCCAAGTTATGTTTAAAATTTATATTTTGCAACTGCTCTGTACTTTTTTTCACACCACCAATTAGAGGAAGGGATTAATACCGAGACCGGATCCAATACCGAAATAAGCCGGTTTGGTTTTTTGATTTTTAAGCACTTTTTATTAGAAGCCGTAAAATTGCTGGAGTACTCACCTCTACAATTTTAGAACTCTGTAGTAAAGGTATACAGAGTTTTTAAAGATTGTGCAAAAGCATGAAACGGGAAGAAGGAATAATTTTGACCCTATAAAGTATATATATAGTCTTGATCAGCATTAATAGCCGAGTCGATATAGCCATGTCCATCTGAACGCACAGATCTCAAAGATGGTAAGAGATAGAGGTTTGACATGTATATGCAGCACTCAGCTGCTACTGCAGGTACAAAGTATATTAGTGTCAGGCTAGACCGACTTTTTCACTTGGTTTTTCTGTAATCCTCTATTGAAGTGTGTTTGTTTAAAGTTTATTCGACACCCGCACAACTTAGATCTCGATATTCAATACAGCAAATACACAACAAAAGCGTTGCTTAAGATATTTACAAAGGTGTAAAAGTGACTTGTGCAGAAGTTCGAAGTAAAATTCTAGATCTCATTAGATGAAATCACAAGATATTACATGTTAGCCACGTAAAATAATACGAAATGTGGAATTTTCTTAACAATTTTTCTTTTAAGGTCATAACTTTGGAAACTTTCATGTTGAATTTTGATTCGTTTGAATTGGATATATCTCAAAATTAAAATTTTGCAATATTAAGAAAAAACGAGAAAGGCAAAGCTAACTTCGTCTGCACCGGAGTTTCGATACACTTGAAATAGCTTGTCACAACGGTTAGCGACTTCGACCAAACTTCGCAAACAGCTTAAAAACATTATATTACCCATGACCGTGTTTGAGAGCGATAATATTGAGAACAAACCAGTTTTACTCACTAAAACCCATTTTTCGAACGAACATTTGTATGGCAGCTACAAGAAGTCATCCGATCCGGTCGGTTCCGACATATTAGCAGCGTGCAGTAAAAAGAAGACTCTGTGCAAAGTTTCAGCTCGATAGCTCCAAAACTGAGGGACTAGTTCGCGTAGAAACAGACAGACGGACGGACAAAGCTTAATCGACTCAGCTCGTCATGCTGATCAAGAATATATATACTTTATGTGGTCGGAGATAATTCCTTCCATGCGTTGCATTACACATTAACATGCGTTAACATTAAAAACAAAAAAAATTTTCTCATTAAAACCCATTTTTCGACCGATAGTTCCTATGGCAGCTATAAGATATAGTCATCCGATTTTGACAAAAACTTCCAAATCTATGTGAAAGCGTATAATATTAATAATCGCTGAAGTGAGAGACATTAACATTAAAAACAAAAAAGTTTTTCTGACAAAGACCCATTTTTCGACCGATAGTTCCTATGGCAGCTATAAGATATAGTCATCCGATCCGGTCGGTTCCGACATATTAGCAGCGTGCAGTAAAAAGAAGACTCCGTGCAAAGTTTCAGCTCGATAGCTTTAAAACTGAGAGACTAGTTTGCGTAGAAACAGACAGACAGACGGACAGACAGACGGACAGACGGACGGACAAAGCTCAATCGACTCAGCTCGTCACCCTGATCAAGAATATATATAGTTTATAGGGTCGGAAATGAATATTTCTATGCGTTGCAAACTTCTGGGCAAAATTATAATACCCTTTGCAAGGGTATAAAAATAGGTATGAATGTTGTGAACACTCACGATTCTTTATTGTGAAACATGATAATAAATTTAAGAGCTGTTTAGTCACTGTTAAGTCACTGCTTAGTCACTGTTTAGTCACTGTCAAGTCACAGTATAGACACTGTCAAGTCTCTGTTAAGTCACTGTTAAGTCGCTGTTAAGTAACTGTTAAGTCACTGTCAAGACACTGTTAAGTCACCATCAAATCAGTTTCACCGTCAAGTCACTATTAAGTCACTGCTTAATCACTGTTTAGCCACTGTCAAGTCACTGGCAAGACAGAGTTTAGTCACTGTCAAGTCACTGTTTAGACATTGCTTAGTTACTGTTTAGTCACTGTCCAGTCACTGTTAGGTAAGTATCAAGTCACTGCTTAGTCACTGATGAGCCACTGTTTAATCACTGTCAAGTCACTAAAGTCACTGTTAAGTCATTGTTTAGTCACTGTCAAGTCACTGTTTAGTCACCGCCACTTTCCCCCAGTTTCTTTCCTATTTGCTTTTTGAGTTGTCATACAACAACACAAAATATGCTGACGTCAGCGTCGTCACGTGACGCTGAAATCAAATTTTACTCCTACTAAAATCTTCCGTACCGAAATTATGTTGGAGTGTACCGGAACCGATCCCGAAACCGAAATTGGTTTTGAGATTAATCCCTAATTATAGGTAAGTTTTAATGCGCGTTCTTATTTATTGTGGTTTCTCCAGAAACCCTAGTCCACATATGCTTAAAATGAATTTTCGTCTCGGCCATTAATTCGTTTGATTTTATGCCTCAAGATCGGAATCCTGGGGAACGGGTTATATAGATAATATAATATTTATAAAATAATATAATATAGGATGCCATACCTCGTCAACATGCAGAAATTGCAAAGTGAATCCCTCCATTGGATTGTATACATGGTCAATTCCCATGAATACTACAGGAATTCTCGCAAAACGTCAGAAAAATAGCTTAGCTTGAACCTGTTCCGAACTCAAAATTGTAGGTTCGGCTTAACAAAAGGTAAATTATAAAATAAATTATATCGCCTTCAAAAGTTTCTCGACATTAAAACGAGTAAAATCTAATCGGCAAACGAATCAGCGGATGACTGCCATAGGAACGGCCGGTCGAAAAGTAGTTTTGGGGAGAAAAACTTTTTGGTTTTCAATGGTACCATTCTTATACTTTCCAGTTATAAATATTATCTGTTTCAACACAATTTTGGAGAGTTTGATCATAGTAAGAAAATATTTAATAGCTGCCATAAAACAAACTGGCAAGCAAAACGTATTTGATTTGAGTGAAAGTCTGCACTCGGGGGTCGCTGATTGCGAATTCGAAGTCAAAATTTAGAAAAACGAAATGGCGGATCCAAAATGGCGCATATTTTCTTCAAACACTTATTTGATGTGGCTGAAACAACAAAAAAACCCATTTGTCAATATATCTCGATAACTACTATACTACAGATTTTATTTTCAGGTCGATTTTCCAAATGCTTTAGAAAAAGTTGAATTGGTGAATTAGAGAACAGTGCTGTCGAGCAGTTTATATGTCGCGACAATTGTCGCACAAAAATCATCACACAGACTGAATCTGCAGCTATCCGCAGATAATTTTTGGATATGTTTTGAAAAAGTGTTTTAACCACAATTTCTGTTTTATTTGAGAGCGGGATCTGATGGGAGTTTTGACTTATTGATTTTTTAAAAGGATTTTGTAGAATGTAATCAAGAAAAAACCTTTACTTTTATTAATGACTCACTATTTCATTCCTTGTTAATAATATTTTTAAGCAATACATTAAAATTGTACTTACTTTCTGGAGTAAAGTCCATTTTGTAGAATCCAAATCGGCTAACTTTTCGCGATTCTATACGCTTCTGAATGTTGTGTTATTTTCGATGCATGACAAGTAAACGATGAGGCACGCTTGATGCTAACGAACGGTGTTTATACCTAAGACAGGTAGGGACACTTTCCCCTTATTAACGATCGAAATAAAAACTACAAAAAACAAAAACAAAATTTTTTCCAGTAGAGTATTATCTAGGGCAGTTAAAAATCATATTGGTACTTACGGGGGCAGCCCTGAAGTCAGCTGTTCGTTTACATAAACATTTACTTTGATTGCCTTGCTCATAAGAGCATATTTCAAATCAATATATAATAAAATAAAATAAAATGGGAAAACAACAGTTGAAGGTATGTATATTATAAGTGTTATCATGCATTCCTTGTTTTATGTCATTTGACTTTGTTAATATGTGTTTTTGTAAAGCGATGTTATTAGCAATTCTAACCTCAAACTTGTTGTGTTCCGTGGAATAAAAGTATGTTGGATTGACGTAAAACTTATATTATTACATATATTATTCTTTAATATGTACATAATGCGAAGATATTAATCTTTTTACCCCTTTTTGCCCCTTTTGCAAAAAATTGACTTTGTTCGGACAACATTTATTTGAGTCGAGACGAAGACCGTAACCTTAACTAATTTTGTGCTGCAGGAAACTCACACAAAACAAGGAGAATTCAATAAAAAAGAAACAAAATTAAAGCAAATGCTATCGAATGGTCTCAATATTTAAAATGCAGCATCAAAGTTGACTTGCATCTCGATTAAAAATACAATTTCAACCACGTGACTTTGCTTAAGAATTCTTTGAAAATTTAGTACGCCCACGATTATGCTATGATGAAGGGAGTTCTCGTTTAAAGCGCTGCCACGGTTTCAGCAGATGAAAATAATATTAAATGTTATTGTTATAGACCTTTTAAAACTATCAAAAATTCCTTAAAGGATTATCTGAATGCGGATGACGGCGATACTGAAGATGACTTGGTCACACATAAATATATCGATGCAAATTCTCTTCATTTAGATGTGGAAATTGATGAACTAAATAATAAATGAAATAAAAAAGTAAAATTGTTGCTTAAATTACATGTCTATAAATAAATGATGTTTATATTTTGTGGTTCTGTAGGTAAATGTGTTTGGGCGATCGGGACGGGGCTGAGGGGGTTGGGGTGATTTACCACATTGTTTATTAAAATTATTATATTTACATTTAAGATATATGGGAGTTATTTTAGAATTTATTATATTCAAATACATTGGCATCGGTCTAAATTTTTTCACAGGCTTCACATATGATATGACCATAAAGTGTACCAAGTTTCAGGTCTGTAACTACATTTTTCTAATTTCTGCCACAATTGTTGACATTTGGACCAGGGTGCTTTGGCCATATTTTTGGGATTTGGGACCATAGTGCATCGGACCGAACCCTTTTCAAAAATGTTCTCAGTTTCTACATCAAACTAAGCTGATAAGTAAATTTTTAAGGCATACTTGAATACAACGGTAAGAAAAACAAAACCCAAATCGCCTGATTACCTATCGTATAAAAAAGAGTTGCGCGCATGAGCGAATTATGTTTCGCGCCACGAACTATTCACGAAAATAAATATAGCTACGCCCGATTCACACACAACATTTTTGGAGCGTAACTCACGATTTTTACACGATTTCAGGAGGCGTCACAAATGATCACTCACAATTAAAATGCTTCTCCTTGAAAAATAGTTTAGCAATATACAAAGCAGTTGTAAATATGTATATCAGGCAATTACCGACAAGTCCTTGGATGTTGTAGCTTTGCCGAAAGAAGATGTCTAGGATGTGCTTAAGGATTAGAAAAAATTATTTCCAAATTTGAAAATACAAGTCAGACCCCATCATCATCACCATAAAGTACGATGTACTGCAATGGGTAATGAAAAGGGGGAATTTGGAACTTAATCTAGCAACTTTAAAGTCTCCGCGGGACCATTATAATTAAATTTATCGAGTTTTGGATTTCCATTACAGTAAGAAAAAATAGTTACGAATTTGTTGAAAAATTTTCAATTTTAAAATCTTCACATATTTCATGCTCAGTGTAATGAGCACACTTTCCAAGTTAAAGAGTATATTACAGTCGGGCTTGATTGACTTTCTTACTAATCTATCTCTCCTCTATATGAAACATAAAATGTCTATTGAACCGTCTATGGCCAGGATGAAGACTTGGGGAATATTAAAGTAAGTCACATAGCAGATTGACAAAACTTGACAACGTTTGTAATCTTGATATTTGTATTTAGAAATCTTGAAAAACACGAACTTTGTTTCTTCTTATCACGAATCTTCCCGACGCCCCCTTAAGCACGATCATGCTGACCTTTTCGAACTGTTGGCGGCTAGCTGTTGGCAATCTCTAGCGTAATCTCTCGGCAATTCCAGTGAGAAATACTGGAAGTAAGTTTAGTATAGAGCAGCTCGAGTCTCATAAAGCGGGTTTTAGTGCCTCAATGAACATTGCCTCGTGTGTAAGCAAACAGCTTGAAAATGGCAAATAATAAACAAGAATTACTAAAAGCATTATTTCTGCTATCGTTTGGTCTAGTTTCATCTCAGGATCCCGAGCTAGTAAGCTGTAAGTAGGCACAGGAGTCACTTCCTTGCACTCATCTCAAGTTTCGTATTGACAGCCTGCACTAACTACAAAAAAAGTATATTCGAGCAGAAGGAGAGCTATGGCTTTCTACTTCCCGGTTCTCCCGTTGTATACAAGACCTTAGACAAGTGCCACAGCTACGCATCTCTAATAGTGGGCGGAGCGCCCGCCGAACCCAAAGAATTCCCACATGCAGCACGCTTGGGACATCGAGAAGATAGTGATAACAAGACCAACTGGTTTTGTGGTGGAACTTTGATAAGCCAACGATTGGTACTGACGGCGGCCCACTGTTTATACTCGTCCACGTATGTGTGTATGAATAGAAGTAAAGATGGGCGCGGAAAAGAAGCCAAAGCCCGATAAGTGCGTACTACGTTCAGAACTCTTGTGGTTGCATTATTTAACTCACTTCCCGCGCCCATCTTTATTATGTATCTTATGGACCCCACATACCTAACTCTCCTTCCCATTTCCAAAAACAGCGGTGCATTAAATCTGGTACGCTTGGGCGATCTCGACTTTGACAGTGACAAAGATGATGCCGATCCTGAGGATTTTGGTGTGTTGAAAACAATCGAACATCCGGGCTATCAGCATCCCTTTCTATATAATGACATTGCCCTGGTTCAACTGGTTCGTTCTGTGCGATTTAACTTTTATAAACATCCCGCTTGTCTGCCCTTCGATGATGGGGAAGCCCACAACACGTTCATAGCCATTGGGTGGGGTCAGGTGAAAATTGTGGGCAGGGACTCCAATAAATTGCTAAAGGTCAAGCTCGACAATTTCAACAGGAAATGCGTAGAAACGTCTGAAGTAACGGATGAACTTCCACGGGGCTATAATGCCAGTACGCAGCTCTGCGTTGGTTCCTCCGGGCACAAGGATACTTGCAACGGTGATTCGGGCGGACCGGTACTAAGTTATCACAAGGATTATCCCTGCATGTATCATGTCATGGGCATAACATCAGCTGGTATTAGTTGTGATACACCCGATGAGCCTTCGTTGTACACACGAGTTCATTATTACCTGAATTGGATCAAAGAGGAAATGGCAAAAATATAAATTAAAATGATCAAGAAAAATCATTTGCATCAGCTTTTACTTTTTTATCTACTAGCAGAAATTGTCCGGGTCCTTTGCATTGAATTGATATGTTTTATATGAGAGCATAAACGATCGGAACTGCTTTTCCGGTTCGATACCGGTCCAGATCCATTAAAAGGTAATTGGTTACTTTAAAGCCCTGTACGGAGAAGCCCGGAAAATTGAGCACGACGAAAACGCATTGTCTAAGAGGGTATCAGAAAACGGCTCTTAATTTGTCTTCGATTTGAAATCGCGGAACAGCTGTTCACAGCTGCTCCGCAGATAATTTCGATTTAATTTCCTCGTGGGGTGACCGTTCTGTTAGAAGAAAGTTTCGGCTCGCGCTTGGTGTTTGTTTTAAATTAGCCATGATTTAAAAATAAAGTTTATGTAAAGTTGTAAGTTGTTTTGCTTTTCTTATTTTACGGAGTCATAAGTTCTTGAGTTCTTGGAGCTTGTGCTTGACTTAGTCAATGATATTACATATCTACACAGTTCTTCTAGAAAGTTTGAAGTTACAAATTCTTCCACAATTGTATCCTGCCTCTTCCTTCGCTATCCGTGACCATAAACAAATACATAATTAATGGAATTTACCTTGGAAAAGTTGTAAGCTTCTTAAAACTACAGATTCTGCCCACGATTTACACCAGCTGTTTTGCTTTTGCTTTCCACTAAATCAAGCCGAAAGCAAACCACTCTCAGGAATACCACTAGTATGTGTATTGTGCATTGTATTTGATGAACGTTTCGTATGAGTATTTTTTTTTTTAACTTTAAGAGGCCTGTTCCGGTTTTCACATATTTTTTCGATTACAAATGAAAACAAAATCAAACGATTTTGTGTTAGTTGTTCTGGTATTCGAACAATTTGCAATTCGAGTGTTTCATTTCCAAAATGTTTCCTTTGACTACTTTTCCACCTCAATATGCTGCAAAACTTATAAAAACACACAGAAAAGTCAAAGAAGTTGATATTATTTTAATAAAGCTGTTTAAGATGTCGTTTTTACTCTGAATGGCTTCTGAAGAACATGTTCCAAGAGTTTCATAAAAAAGTGAAAACCAGAACAGGTGAACACAGAAAAAAATTAAAAATTATCATAAAAAAAAATTTTTGGTCATGTTATTTTATTTTTATATAATGTGAGATTTTAAATAATGTGAGATTGCTGAAAATGTCTAAATACACTAAACATTGTTACAAACATTGTTTTAACACCTTTAACTACAAAAAAGCATTTACTTGTGAATTCATCGGCTCCAAGCAATGTGAATTCAAATCGAGTAAGTCCGGAACAGGTAACCAAATGAATACCGGAACAGTCCAGTAAGTCTCTTTCGTGCCCATTTAAAATTAACATATAATTTTTTAATTTTTACAATTATTAGCTTTGGGAATGCTGAGACCTACTTTTATCAATTTTGCCTTTTTGAGGTGCGACCTAATGAACAAATATACAGATGTGAAAAAAATAATAGCACCACCAACACCAGCAAATTTTATCATTAAGGAAACTTTGAGCACATTTTTAGAAAGGGAAGACTCTTACAAACCTGGGAATAAAAAATACTTTTTTTTAACGTTTTTAAGTTATTTAAGGAACTTTACTGAAATTGATCAAATTAGACGAAAAAAATAATAGCACCACTTTTCAAAAAAGGATTGAAAATTTAAAAAAAGGCCAATTATTAAGGAACTCTTTAGTTAACAATTTTAAACTATTAATACAAAATCTATATTTATCATTTAATATTTAGTACAGTGTCCTTTATTGCCAATAACAGCTTCTGGCATGAAATCACCTAAGTCCTGGCATCGATTTAGGGGAATTTTGGACCAGGACTCTTTAATTTTTTTCCGAAAGTGATCCGATAGTGGATGGCTTGAAAGCAGCAACTGCCTTCTTGACGTCAGTCCACAGATTCAGGTCAGTCGACTGAGCAGGCCACTCCAAAACGTTCACAAAGTTTGCCCTGAACAATTACTTTGCTTTTTTGCTGGTGTGTTTGGGGTCACGGTCCTGTTGAAAGACCCATACGAGCGTCATTTCGTATTTTGCAAAGAGTACCATTACTGTCTCCATGACATTCACGTACACGTGCTGATCCATGATGGATTTATCCAATGTACTGGACCTTCTCCATAGTAGGAAAAGCAAGTCCATACCATTACACTACATCCTCCATGCTTAATGGTTTTAGTGGTGTACTGGGATTTGTATTCTGTGTTCCTTGGACGTCTAACGTATGATTGAGATCCCTTTCCACCAAACCTAACCACTTTGGACTCATCCTCCATTGTTGGGATGTCCAAGTTGCATGATCCCTGTCAATTTTCTTGCGCTTAGTAAAGTGTGTCGCGTTTAAAAGTGGTACCTTTCTTGGGCTGCAGGCTTTTGGGCTATGTTGCCTAAGATATCTGCGAACTCTTTGGTCCATCGCATTTATTTTAAGCTCTTTTTTAAGCTGGGCAGCTGGCTTGAAGGGATCCTTCTTGCTCTGACGAATCAGTTTTTTGTCATGAAGAGGGGTCTTAGATCGTTTTCGTCCGCGTGTTTTGATCTTTTTTTTATAGTTTAAGGCGTTTTTAATCATTTTATTAACGCATCCTACCAATTGACCAACTTCTCTGCAAGTTTTTCCGTCCAATATCAATTTTTCGATAAGATCGCGCTTCTCCGCAGATCAGAGCTTTCTACGTCCCATTGGGGGTAACGACATAGCTCCGACGACATATCTCCGCCGTTTTTTAAACGACATATCTCCGCGCGGAGATATGACGCTTTAAAACGACATAACTCCGCGCGGAGATATGTCGTTTTAAACGACATTCTCCGGTGTGTTAATGGGGGTTTTTGAACGTCATATCTCCGCCGTGTTACAAACGACATATCTCCGCGCGGAGATGTGTCGTTTTAAAACGACATATCTCCGCCGCGTTTCAAACGACATATCTCCGCGCGGAGGTATGTCGTTTTGAAACGTCGTATCTCTGCCGCTTCATAGACGACATATCGCCGCGCGGAGGCGACATAATTTATCAGCAAAAATGTTGCCAAATAAAAATGTATAAAATATTTTAACAAGCTAGTACATTTTTTAACAAGTTAAGATCATATTAGCCTAAATATTAAATTTTTTTTTAATAATTAATTATATAATAAAATAAATTAAAATAGAATAAAAATATTTACTCTAATATGATCTCAACTTGTTAAAAAATGTATTAGCTTGTTAAAATATTTTATACAGTTGTAATTTGGCAACATTTTTGCCGATAAATTACAGATTTGCGGACTGTCAGCTACAACTTTGCTGAAGAAATTTTGCAGCTATCACCAAAACTGAATGAGCTGTTTGCCCAAAACTAATGACACCTTTTTTTTGTTGTCACACCCAATTTCCAAAACTTTGAGGGTCCACAAAAAGAAAAGTGCTACCAATCTAGCCAAACGCTGATAGGGTGACCCAGTTCGGGTAGCTCTATCGATTCCGCATAGTCTAGTTCGGTAGTTTTTTTGACTGTTGCACTGTGATATCTGATCTTGATGAAAATGTTAGGGATTGTAGATACTGCGAATATAAATGAAAGTTTTAAATTTGAACTCAATATTTTAAAGATTATAGGAATTATTAAGCATTTTTTGATCGGAAATGATTTTTATTTGATCGGAAATGATTCCTTCTGCCTGTTACATACATTTGCACGACTTTAGTATACTATTTTTTAACTTTACGAGTAACAGGTCTAAAAACAAAATTTAAAGAAAGTTTTAACAAATTAACCCTTTATTCATTAAAGATTACAATCGTGGACAAAAGTATTTTGACAAAACATTTTTTTTAAATAATCCATTATTTCTTAGAGGCAAAAAATCCTAAAATTTTGAGATTTGTATCGAATACTGGTATACAAGTAGGCTTTCAATAAATCATAAGTAGAACACAATCAGTTGCTTAGGCTAGAAAATATAAATCAAAATGTGCAAATGGAAGTGGGCAAAAGTATTTTGACAGAAACTCAAAATATGTTTATTCTTAGAACAGAACCTAAAATAGTAAAAAATTAATTGTTTTTTGTCAAGTTTTTCACGCTAAACTCGAATCTGGCTTTAGAAATTCCATATCTCTGATGGATTAACTGTAAAATCGACATAAAAATGCAGTAAATGGCTTATTTGGCCATTTTGTAAGGACCCTATGTCCTAGAAACGGATTATTTTTCAAAAATTTTAAATGTCAAGTTATTGTCATTTATAATTGATTTATATTTTATTAATTTTTATAAGATATAAGTTCGTAATCGATCTGCAAAGTAAGGCCGATTTTTTTTTTTTTTTAAAATATTTTCTTTGCAAATGTGTATATTTACCTGGTATATAACAATCAGGCTTTCTTTCTTACTAGCTTTAACAATATTTATTTATAACCTATTATATGCTTATTAAGGGTAACCTTGGCATTTTTTAAAGGTTTAGAAAAAATTAAATTACAGAAAAACTGTAAATGATATTAACAAATATTCGATAGGTAATCGGTTAAGCTAAATTTATAAATTTTTGTTGTTGTTGTTGCTCGTGCGGTTGTTTATGTCTTTCGGTTCACAGTTGGCCAAAAAATTAAATCCTTGGCCCATGGTTGCAAAAATTGAAAATAAGAACTCAAATAATTAATATATGACAAATTTATCATTACCCACTGTGGCAAAAAAAGGTCGAGAGAAATATGAATGTCTGGGCAATGGGAAAACAACTTAATTTGTCTCACAAACCAACATTTTTGTATATCTTCTTTCGTTGTATTTTCCGGTTTTCGCATTTTTAATGGGTTACAAGCGACGTATTGCCGCGCGGAGTTATGTCGTTTTAAAACGTCATATCTCCGCCGATTTCCAAACGACATAACCCGCGCGGAGATATGTCGTTTCAAACGACATATCTCCGCCGTGTTAAAACGACAACCCGCGCGGAGTTATGTCGTTTTAAAACGTCATTCTCCGCCGCGTTTCACGACATATCTCGGTTAAGATATCCCGCGCGGTTATTCGTTTAAAGAATCCCGCGGTTTCAAACGACATAACTCCGCGCGGAGATATGTCGTTTGTAATTGGCGGAGATATGACGTTCTAAAACGTCATATTTCCGCCATTGATCCGCGGGGATGTCGTTTCAAAACGACATATCTCCGCCAGAAAACCCGCCGGTAAAATGTACTGGGCGGAGATATGTCGTCGGAGATATGTCGCTATGCCTCCCATTGTAATGATTTTTAATAACTTTATGCTATTTTTGGTGCTATTTTTTTCGGCATTTTGGGGGCTTTTTTCTTAAAATCCCAAAAAAATATGTAAACAGAAATTTGAAGAACGGTAACACTGTATTTGTTTATGGGGAACAGTGTTTAAATTGCTTCCGTCAAAGTAGCAAAATTCACAAAATTTTTACTTTTCACAGCTTTGACTTTTTTCAACTTTTCAATATGAACTCTTGCTTCTGCTTCTGCTTTTGCGAAATACAAAAGCGACAGCAGCAGCCAAAAGCCCAAAACGATATTTCACCAAAAGCAAGAAGCGACTGCAGTCGTCGCTTCATAAAATTTTATTTTGATTTTGCTTTTGATTCCGTTCCGTTCATAAGTCGAAGCAAAAGCTCACGATCGCTTTTAAAAGTCCAAAAGCGAACACCAACTTTTGCTTCGACTTATTAACGGAACCGAAGCAACAGCAAAATCAAACTATGTGAAAGGTTGTGTCTATAAATAATATAACTGGCTATCTTTTTCGAACTCTATAGTAAACTTTGTAACTTTATGAAATGAGTTAAATATTTTTAAGGCGTTTTAGTTTGGCAAACTAATATCATCAACTTACCTGCTGAGTAATCTTGCATAAGGAACTCTGTCCAAAACTGTCGGCGATGCGGGAGATCCCATTGGAAGTCCTTTAGGTTTTACATAAAGTTTGTCTTCATATTTCAAATATCTGTTTGCAGTAATACAAAATATTAACTTCCACATAAATATTTTCTTTGGAATGCTCGTATGGTTCTCGATACCCTTCATGCTTTTTTGAAGAATCAATAACACCACATCAAACGAACCTTATCTTTCGTCATCATAAATATAGGAATAAACATCAAATGTGTCTTTAACATTGTATTTGGAGTCTAAAGTCAAAAGAAAATTCAATTTTCCTTATGAATCGAAAACGATTCAATACTGGTTCTGATCCGGTAAAATATACAACTCCATATTACCAACCTACAGAACACATTTTAAGTGCATAGCTTGAACGACATCTGAGTTATGGCTCTGAACTACTTTTAAACCTTTTTTACCCGCTTTTGAACCGGTTCACAGACGTAAGATATAGCCTATGCCTCTTTCCTGATCGGCATGAACAAACTGTGAAAATTTCGGGAAGAGCGGTTCAGCGGTTTAGACGTCTATAAGGAACAAACAATATATAGATTTCACCGAAGCCCTTGCTCTATAAGATACCTTCAAAACTTATTAGAAGTTTAAAAACAAAACGTCTGCGCTATCGGACTGGCTTAGTTATCTGCATGATTTTGACTCAGTATTCCAAATAAACGTCGAGTGCTAAGTTCTTCGGCATTCCAGAATGATTTTAGCATTGTCAATGCTAGAGTTAGGTGCTTTTAATACATATTCTTACTTGATCACCCAACTGGAGCAGCCTCCTGGCCTGGTAGAGGGTACAAGGATGGGCAAGGACAAGGACTCCAGTTTTAAGAAATCCATGACTCTTGATCATCCTTGTGTGTGTAGCAGCGAAACGCGAAGTAAACGTCATGATGTCAAACATGAGCAAATAGCAAACAAACAAATGCCATGTGAGAGAAGAAAACGTCGAATGCTAGACGTGAGAGAGTAAGCAGCCGAGCGTGTTATTTATAGAACACACGTATTCTCTCTCTTTCTATGCGTGTGACGGCTGCGACGCCGGCAGAATTATGAGTGCCTATCCCACGGGATAGGCTTTTGTCTTTTTGGGCACCACTGTCCTCTACATTTAGATCTGACAGTGCAGGAAGGGCCCTCTTAATTACCCTTTCGAAGGCAATAGATTACTTACTTTAAGCTATTGTCTTTTTGTCTAAAACCAAGCATTTTAAGAAGAACTTGTGATTAATTAGTAACATATTTTGTATGTGCCACAGCAAATACAAAGCTTAATAATGATATTAAAGCTACTTTGTTTAGTTAGTCTAAATTCAATCAGTTAAAGTGTACACCCGCCGTATTGAAGGCCACCAAAAGACGCATAAAATCATCAATATCCATTGATCTGGCACGTAATGTGGCCATTTCGAGCTCTTCCAGAATGCCAATAACCTTCTCTTGCATATTAAAGTTTTCCTCAATGGGCTGAAAATATTTGTAAGCACTTAATTATGACCAAAATTAAGTAAGTAACGCCTGAGTTAGGGCATTTACCTCATTTCGTAGCGAGCGGTACAGTTTGTAGTTCTTCTCCAGCATCTCGATCACCGAGTTGACCTTAAAGGTGGCCGCCAGCGTTTTATTCTTACGCAAAAATGCAATGCGTGTTAGGCCATCCCATTCGGTAAAGTTGACAGGTGGCGGTGGATTCTTAGGCTCCAGACGCACCACACTTGACTCCACTTTGGGCGGTGGCTTGAAATTGTTTTTGCCCACCTTCATCAGCATATCCACACGGGCCAATAGCTGTGTGTTGATGCTTAAGCGACAATACAACTTATCACCCGGCTTGGCCACCAAACGCTGGGCAAATTCACGTTGGAACATGAGCACGGCACAACGGAAAAGGGGACGATGCAACAGCAATTTGAAGATTAAGGGCGAACTGATCTGATAGGGAACATTGGCAATGCACAGATCGAAGAAGGGCAGCTCGGCCTTAAGGAAATCACCAATTAACACCTGCAGTTTGGGCTGCAACGGGGTGGCCTGGACACGTTTCTGTAGTTCAGCGGCAAGACGGGTATCAATTTCACAGGCAATCACTTTCTTGCAGCGCTCCAGCATGCGAACGGTCATGTTACCGGTACCGGGACCAATTTCCAGCACAACATCGGTGGCTCGAAGTGCGGCCTTCTCCAGCATGGTGGTAATGACCAAGGGATTCTTAAGGATGTGCTGGCCAAAGTCCTTGTTGAAAACAATGCCTGCAAATGAATTGGAGGATTTTTAACTGTGGCTGTCATTGAGGCGTTGTATGCATTTACCTTGCTTTTGCACTTCATTGTGTATGCGGGACTTTTTCTCTGTTTTTATCTTGGGCATAATTAGTGTTAATATTTTGTTAAATTTTATTCAGTTGTTGCGTTTGTTTTGACCTTTCTTCTTCTTGGCGTGGCCCATGTGCACGCTAGGCTGTTAGTTAACATGCGTTTAACAGGCACAAACATTTATAGCGTTGCCACCTAGTCCGTTTGATTTGAGTTATGGAGCGCGGGATGGTTCGAATCAAGTGATTCTAAATGATAATGCTAATTTCGATGTATTTAAATGACACAAAACTAACGAAATGTAAAAATTTGAAATTAATTGCACAGAAGGTTCGGTCCATTGGCACGAACACGTAGCTTTATTAATACTATTTTATATTTGCTCTGTATATTAAAAATGTTCAACCGTTTTCGTATTTCCTCTCTTTCTCTGAGCTAAATGGAAAGTAAAGATGTCCCAATTATTAAATAACAATTCTATAGATTCAATTAGAGTATTTTGCAAGTGTTCTTTATTTATAATTATAAACAATATACTCGAACCGTCATGGTTCCAAAGAATTAGGTTCCGCCACGATTTAAATATCATATTAAGATGACCTTTTTTCGGTTCGGAAAAGTCCTTAATTTAAAACTGACCCAACCTACCCAACACTTCATTTTCACTGTAAATAAAACACATTATTCTTTTACATTTTCCATTTAGGTGTTACCTTTTTATTTATTAATTAGTTTTCACTTAATATTATGAATCAATTTTGTTTGTTTGTTTTGTAGGTTTTTTTTCTTTGGTTATCTTTCCACACATGCATCGAACACTTTGTTACCATTTGTTCTTGGTTTTTAGTATCTTCGAAATAACATTCACTTTCCTTTCATAGTTTTCATAATTTTCTGTGTATTTTACAACATGTCAACGGTTGACTTTTGACTTTCCCTTTTTTGTTTTATTAAATTTATTTACTTTGTTTAAACTTAACTTAAATATTATTTATGTTTTGCTCATTTTCAATTATAGTTTAGATTTATCTTCTGTGTTTTTTCTAAATACTTTTTCAGGGTGTCAGCTGTTTTTTTGCCTTTAATAAATAATTCCTTATATATTTTCTTAGTGGTTTTGTCTTAGATCAGTTAACAATGATTTGTTATATCTCGGTCTGTTTATTTAGTTTATTTGGTTGTTTTTGTTTAGTATCTAAGATGCAAAAGGTACATGAAAAAGTTGCACAGTGGTTTGAGAGTGTATTTTATAAGCGTGTGTCTTGTACATATTTTGGTGATATCATTTAGAAAAATGTTAGTTAAGCGAAAGTTATATTGATTTAGGGGCTAATGACTGGGTGTGTGTGTGTGTGTGTTTGTGCGAGTACTGAAATTTATTTGAAAATTTTAAAACTTGATCTGTGCACTTTTGAACTACATAGAATTTGGTTTTGGAATGAATGCTATGCGAATCTTCGACCCACTAAGCGTTAAAAACAGGGAATTAAACTGAAACCGACAGTTTGGATTTATTTGAGAACCAGAATCATTAAGACCATTTTTTCTTTTAAGTAATTTTGTTGTCAAAGTTGGGGAAAAAATTTAAACTTTGCACAGAGTATCTTGAGAAAGTCCATATTGTTAGTGCCAGAGATACATATATTTCAAGTTTTAAAATTACTTCACACAGAAAAATCTAGTGTGTAGAGTTTTCTCTAAACATTTCATGGACCTCAGTGGGAACACGCTTCTGCCAATAACATCTTCTTAAAGCCGCAAAGCCTTAAATTCAGATTAAACAAAATTCATTTTGTTGTTGAAACAAGTTGGATGAACTTTCTTTTCCTACGTTTAAGCATGCTCCTGCATCTTTGATAGAGATGGGCGCGGTTAAAAAATTCGAATCTTTTCTAGGTCTATCTCGAACTCGATCCAGCATTACCTTTCCAATTCATACACTGAAAACAATAGTAAATTTTGTGATAATCCATTGTATAATTTGGGAATCCATGTTGACTGTATAGAATTAACAGAGCTGTAGACTTGAATTACCATTACCATTACAATTTTACACATAATTGAAAACAATTCCTAATTACCATTTTTTAAATTATCGTAATTGTAACGTGGAATTACGATTATTCAGTAAATATTACAAAATTTAATTACTTTTACAATTACTTAGATAATTGTTGCTGTAAAGGGTGATTATTTATAGTAATTGTGCTTGAAATGTTGAATTATTCCTGAATTTTTAGGTGTCAAATTAAATTCTAGCCCACAATTCTTTTTGTTTAAATAACTACCATCCAGACATCCTCGCACCACGATAACGGGGAGGGCGGCATGCAAGAAAATGGGGCGGACGTTGACGTGTTATACCTGATCGTTGTCTTATTAAGTATTGAGTATTTTTGAAAAATCTCTAAGTTTGTCGACGGATCAAGCAAATATCTTCTATCAGTACTATTATTTATTGGTTGGGTTCCGTTCAAAAACTGTATTTATTCAGCTGTGCACTCCCTGAATTCGAATCCTGACGGGGAATGCACATAAAATACACCTGACCTTGAGCCGGGCAAAACAATCATTATTTATTTATTTTACTAATAATAAAAGTAACAGTTTGTATGTTTGCCCGTTTGTTACGCAATCACGCACAAATGGCTTAATGGATTGGGATGATATTTTGCACTCAGATAGTTGGTAACCTGGACTTGAATGGTCCAAAAAAACGGGGAAATTTGCAAAATAACTATAAGAGTATTTCATAAACCTCTTGATGATTAGAAAACAATGCAGGAATTCGTAAATCGAAGGTGTAGATCTAATGGTACAAAATTGCAAATTTTTCATTTGAATATTAACGAAAGCGCAGGCGTTATTAAGTATCGCGAAACTTTCAAATTTTCGTATGAGCAAACATTATTATGAAGCCTTAAAGGGGCCTTAAAGGGGTAGTACAAGTTGCGAGTCCACCTCATCTGGGTACCTGGACACCGCAACAAGAAGTCATCAAATTGCAAAAAGATTTTTGTTACCCTCCTGTTTTCGTCGAAATCATAGAATGGATGTTTGGGGATTTTTTGTTCTCTTGAGTCCATGGTATTTCTATGTGTCAAGGTATATTTGACTGCTTCCGCTATAACAATTGGCTGAATTTCATCAGATTCCCGACCATGAAGAGCCATTTTCCCCAAGACAATTAAACCACCGCAATTAAAACAGATGAACAGACGAAAGTTGAAAAATATTTGAAAAGCGCCACTTGACTCTTTCCAGAATACCATTTGCCACCCTATGTAAGCTCAAGACCTCAGTGGAATCAGAGATTCTCTGCAACTTTACTGCCAGAGTAGTCAATGCCGGAATCTATATTTCCATAATTCAATTAAATGATTGCTATTATTAGCTTGGGTTTTGTTACCTTGATGAGCAAACAACTAAATTTGGTGTTTTCCCAACTGGATTAGTAAGAAATCATCGTTTTCACCTACAAATACACAATAATTCAACATTTCAAGCACAATTACTCAATAATCACCCTTTACAGTTACAATTATCTAAGTAATTGTAAAAGTAATTATATTTTGTAATATTCACTGAAAAATCCTACTCCCATGTTACAATTACGATTTAATGTTTAATAATAAAAATAATTATTAAATAATCATAATCAGAAATTGTTTACCCATTACCTGAATAACTACATTTTTAGTAATGAAAAGTAATTAAATAAGTTAAATAATGAATACATTACAGCTCTGATTATTAATATAATATCTTGTTTGGATGTCTGTTTGTTTATTTGAAGTTTCTCTGGATCTGTTAATTTAAATCTGTGAACCTCAAATTTTAAATTCATTCCCGCCCCGTTCTTAAATAATTTGGGGCTGAACCAATTTGAGTTTTAAAACGTGAAAGCAAATTTTGCTGCTTGAGGCCATTAAATACTAATCGGAACCACTAAAATATCGGCATCAGGCATTACAGACACGTGTCTTTGTTAAATAATTGAGTATGCCTGAAATTTGCAAGCAACTGTGTCTCTATGAATGGTTCAAGTTTATGATTCAAGGTTTCAAACCGATTAATTTAAATCGATAACTGTCAAAAATGTAACCTACAACTGTGTGGCACTGGATTTTTTGTGTTCGCAGGCTAGAAAATTGATGTGAATGTACTTTTGTGTACTCGTGCACAAATATTTAGATCAGCGATGGGCACCGAAAACTTACGAAAGGGCACAGCAACAACAACTAGTCTTTTAATGTGATTTTTCAACTCTTTATCAGAAAAAAGAGAAAAACGTCGTCAATTCTTGTTTTTCTTATGGCTTTGTTCCATTGGCAAACATTAAATAATATTTTACTTTTTCATCACGGTCATCAAAGATCAAGAGATTAAAACTTTTTATTGTTGAGTCAAAGAAATATATTTTGAAAAAAAACAAACATAGGCCGACGTTTGGCAACGACTTGGAGATCAGTTTGCCGCTGAAGTCGGAATTCATTGGATGTAAAACATTGGATGAAACTGGTTTTTCGAACAAATTTGGTTTCCAAATCGCAAAACTTTTGTGAAAGTGAAAATGATTAACATTTTGTTTCAGCAAATTAACAAAATAAACAAAGGGCGTGTTCACCAGCATACACCAATCATCTAACAAAAATCATTAATAAAATAAAAGGTGCTAGTCTGCTGGTGAACGAGTTTGATAGAATTTTTAGGCAACAAAGTTATCGGTATATTTTTGTTGGCGGAGAGTTTGAATTTTTGACAACAAACAGCTTAATATAATTATGAACTGACTACTAAATATTTATGACCACCACCATAACCAACTTTTTGTTGTAAGCCCGGCCCCGGCGAGAATGTGCACATAAAATGGAATATCCGATGGCCAATTCGTATTACTTTGTCAAAATATACATTTACCATTAAGAAGGACTCCAATCCACTCAAAGAAGGGTCTGAAAATGTTAATTTTAACAAAATGGCAATGGGCTAAGAGCAGAGTTGACCGAATAAGGACAATTAATTCCCGTCCCGCCACGATCCCGACCACGGCTGTCCCGTCCCGATCCCGACCAACAAATTTTAAATCAATATCGTCGCGCCCGATCCCCTACTTCTCTCGGGTCCCGCTGGAATCCCTTCGCGACACATCTCTAGCTACGAGTCCTTAACGATGCACGGGACATCATGAAATAATCCTTAAATTTGTACATTCTATATTTTTGTAGGGTCCCAACTAGTAGTGTGACCAAAAGTTTTGAGTTTCCTTCTACTTAGAGCTGGGCAATGGCAAAAAAGATGAAGTAATGTCTCCTCCCAAGGTATACTAAACAAGGTAGGCCAGTAGAGAGGTACCAGTTGATATGAACATGTGAGAGCACGTTGACATCCCCTTTGCTACTGAGTGTTTTTCACCATTCAACTGGTACCCAAAAAAGAGGCACCCTACTTTAATGACTTCACCTGGTATAATTCCACAATGGGCCTACTCACTCTCTCTCTCTCTCTCTCTCTTGACAACTTGATAAATTTCAGTCAGTAAGCAAAGTAAACTGTTGTAAGCAAAGCATCTCCGCGGACGATTTTTTTGTTTTACTTAGTAGGCTTTGTATTGAAATATATTACTCTCTCGCTCTCGCTCTCTTTGAAACAAAAATACGGAGTTTTGAGAGAGCGAGTGAGCCTTGTTTAGTATTATGCCTTGTTTCCTCCTGTTCTTCTTAAGAAGTCGTTGTGAGCTGCGCCCAAGTGTGCTGCATTCCTGCAGGGCTTCTCCTTCTTGGAGTGGCGTCTTTTCAAGATTCCCTCCTCCTCCGCAATAACCAGTGGAGCCTTGCACGAATTTCCGTAAGCTACTGGCAAAATCATGTCCTCTGCCATTTCATTTATAAAAAACAAAGAGGTTTCCACATTCATTTTGCATTTGGCTTCTCAAAATTGCTTGTTTGTTTACTTCTGACAGCTGTGTGCTATCGATAAGAAATCATAATCAAGCAATTCTAACAAACTATTTCTTTGTTAGATTCACATCTAAAGCAGCCCATCCACACACGAATTTGTTCGACGAATTTGTTCAGCTCATCAAAATGTTCGACGTTAGTGGAGGTGTTCGTGACAGTTTTTTTGTTCGACATTTTGTTCGCAGAGAATAGAAATGTTTGCGAACAATTACACGAACATCATTTGTCAAAAATATCTGTAGAGTGAACACGTTTCCAAATGAGCAATAAATTGTTGCTGGAATTCATTGAATGCCCCCAAAATGATCAAATAATGCTTTAAGCTAATTTGTGTTAGTTTCCGCTGTCATTTTTTCATGTTAATTCGATGTGATTTTTGAGAAAATGATGTTCGTGAGAAATGTTCGCCTGGTTAGTGGGCAAACGAATTTTCGTGTGTGGATGGCCCTGCTTAACACAATCACGAAAAATAGCAAACATGACTGCGCATCATGCCCGTTCACCAGCACAATCTAGACGAGGCTGAAGTTAAGTGTGTTGCTCGGTTCTCGCTTAACACTCAGTATAAAACACGCTAAACTCAGGTTAGTTCTACTTGAGAAATCGGGCCTTAGAAAGCTGCCCGAAACAAACAGCAGCTCCTTTTGCTCACATTTGGACATATCGAAAGTAAATCTAAACTTTTTGGCCGAAAAAAACACAGAACCTTAATTTGGCCAAGGACTTCTGAGATACACTGACATTGCGCAAAATGTAAAATCGTTACGATTTTATTGTAAATTTTAACCTTCTTTGTAGAATTTTTTATTAAAATGGCCTAATTATTAGGACAATGTCGAGCAGATTACACAAACAAAAATCACTTGGCAAGTAGGTCAACTGATTTCGGAAATTCTGTTCTAAACCGGTTGGCCACCCTGGTTTAACATCTTTTAAAAAAAGTACACAGCACGGATTTAGCTGAGAATGTTTTTTTAGAGCTGCCCATCGCTGATTTAGATGGCTCATTGAGCTTTAAATGATTGGGGTTATTCCGGCAAACTGTTTGTTGGAATTTTCCAAGTGATTGTGTGGGTGAGTGCGTGTTTAGTTGAGAGTTTAGAATTATTGGATCAGGCAATAAGGTTGATATACATTTTACATCTTGCTCTTTCAGCTTATGGCTAACATGTTTCAATTTGTTTACTTTTGTAATTCAGTTACAATGTTTTCCTTCTTTCTGAGAAACAACCAACAACAATAATTTTGTAAGTTTGCTTTTTGTTTGTTCCCTGATTTAAGGGGATTTGTTTGTCATTTAATATAAATTATTGTTGCTTATATTTGATGGCTGGATGCTCGTTTAGATTTTTGTTTGTTAAAATTGTTAATCATTTCTGCTAGTGTGTGTTTTTGGGGTCAAATGCTTTTTTGAGAATACTTTAGGTTAACATTTAACTGTGTATATGGGAGCAGGGGGTGGGGGTATTTTTAGACACTGGGCAGGGGTATTCTCCATATTCATACATTCAACATTTTTCTTATTTTTTGTTTCTTTTTTTTAGTTAACAATGCTGCACTTATAGCTAATAAATCTTGTTCTATGTTTTTTGCAGCGCAAAAATCTCTCGTGAAAAGCAAACTTTTGTGTGGACAACAAGAATGAGAACATAAATTTTAATAAATTAAATGAACATTAAATTTCGATGCTTTTTGTTTTGCGCTGCAATTGTTTTACATATATATATATATATATATTTGTGGCTTTTTGTTTGAGTCTTTGGTTTTTAAAAACAACACATAATTAGTTCATATATATATATATATATATATTTTGTGTCCGGTTGTGAATGTTTATATATATAATAATTAGTTATATATTTTTGACGGCTTACAGACTAAACACATTTTTTGTTTAACATAAAATAATTTGTGTGCTTTTTGCTTTATAACTATGATTAGTTTACGTTTAATGCATTTGTTTATAGCTCAAGTGTTTCTTTTTGGCTTCACTTTGTGTATTTTATAAGTATGATTTATGTATATAACAATAAGGTTACAAAATAATATCGCTTTAATACTTGAGAAGGAAGTTGTGCAAGATACAAATCAAATTGGCATTGTATGTATATTTGTGTATGTTGTGTCGTGTGTTCTGTTGTGTGTGGCGGCTATTGTGACAGTGCATATATTCCCTTGAGATTCGCTTGGAGCAAGTGCCTGGCTTTGCTATGAAAGTGCGAAACTTGAGATTCGGCACAACATTCTCATCATCATCATCATCATGATCGACAACAACATTAATAAATAAAAAACTAATAACAAAAATGCATTGCACTTCAATTGCAGCTACACCATATTGATATACTGACTAGAATGGGTAAAGGAAAATTGGATTGATATGGCAATTAAAATTAGCTGTTAAAATAGCTGCTGTAAGGTAGGACTGCAAAAGTAGCGTCTTGTGTCTAAGGCCTAGGATTGTTGATACGTTGATAGAAATCGCTCTTCTAAAGAATCAATAGGGATACACATTTCAGACCTCACTTGGCATTAAAATTCATCATCAAATTGTAAATTCTATACATTTTTGTGGTTCTTCAAAAAATAAGTGTTATTTCACTTGTCCCCTCCCAACGAAACAGTTTGTCTGAGATGCAGAGACTTTCTGCGTAATTAGAACTTTGTCTTTACCTCATTTACTGATAAGCCCATCAGTTTTAACTGCATCTGTGTCTTTGGAGCGGTCTTCGAAGAGATTTTTTCACCTCATAAGACATCCGGCATCGAAAATATCTTATTGAGTTATCTTTTTCACTGAGACTCTCCTACAAACTGCCAAACCACTGCACTATATTCCAGGCGGAGGTCTTCGCTATAAGGAAAGCAGTTGAATTGACAGAATTACACGCACCAAAAGATGAAATCAACATATACATAGACAGCCAAGCGGCAATCAAGGCAATCCAGATAGATAGATAGACAATAGATTACCTCAGCATCTCCAGCAAGGTGCAAATCTACTGGATTCCCAGCCACCAGGGCGTTGATGGAAACGAAATGGCGGACACTCTTGCAAAAGCCGGGGTCTCACTAAGCCAAGAAGCAACACTTAACATACCTATCTCCCTACAGACGCTATACGGCAAGATGGAAGATGAAAGAGGCGGCCAAGAGATTCCCCAAACAACTATTGGCATTTGCCAAAACGTCAAAGAACCTACATGATTTCTAAAGGAAATGGTACCCCAAAAAGCACTCGGCCTCACTAAGGACCGAGTATGTGCGGCCTCCCTACATGGGGCCAGTCGGAAATACCTACCTATCTTTTTCACAACTTTTTGACTGTAATAAACATTTGTGCTCTACCAAAAATTTGAATATTTCGGTTTCGCCCAAAATTAAGAACTGAGACACAGTTAATTTACAGCCGTTGCAATCCATGTTCTACCAAAGAATCACTTATTTTTTTACTTTTATTATTTATTTGACATTTGACGAAAAAATATCCATTTTTTGGTGTAAAAATTGCATATGTCAAAATTTATTTAAAAAGAAACCATGGATGACCGCAACGGCCATCGAAGAAAATTTTTTCAGAATTTCACTAGTAAGGTCTAAGTGCAGGGATCTCTTTAAACAAAAATTAGAGAAAGTACACTAAGATTTCAATACTCGAGGGTGCTCTCGTCGGATCATATTTTGCATAGTAGTTGGTCCATGCACCTTACCAATTCCTCGTCGACAGTCTCAGCCACCAGTCGCAAGGCAGTTTGCACAAATTGCAAGTTCTTTAAAAATAAAATTTTCGCACGTGATCTCGTCGGATCATTTTCGGCATAGTAATTAATGAATATATTTTAAGCAACTCAGGCGGCAGCTTATCAGCACCAGTTATTTTCTTTTTTTTTTACCGTTTTTATGGATAAACATACTTCATGTGGGCTCAGTGGGTTTATTTCAGGGGTCGACTGCGCTGCCGCTGAGCACTTTTGTATTTACAGCAGATGGGTACGCGCAGACTTCTGGTCTATTTCCATATATTCGATTGTGGGCAATGCTACTTTTCCCGAGGCGGGATTATGTTGGTTATCGCCTAACAGCTTAATTAAATAATGGTTCTCATGCCCCAGGATCAGAATTTCTTTACACGGTTTATATCCCTGCGCAATTGAAACTGCGAAAAAAATGATTTTTATGTCGTCCCTACTGTGTAACGTTGCCACAGCTGCTCAATGTTTTGTGTGCGCCTGCGTTTCAGGGTTTACAAAATATTAAGAGTGATTGACGGTCCAAGCAATTGAATGATGTTCGATAAGGATTTCTATTCACGATGCCAGCAAATTTTGAAGCGTCTATTTCTATACTCAAAATAGTTTACGGCGTCGAGACAACAAAATTTTCAAAGGTTACGTTGCTTGTGTGAAAATCCTGTCTAGGTTTGGTCTGATAAGCTGCCATTTGCTTTTTATTGCACTTTAAACTTTTCATCTTTAGAGTAGGACATACGATTCCATATCTCTTAAGCAATTTTGATGACGGAAATTTGAGACAACTTGGCCTGACTTTTTTCGTCCTTTCTTGTATTAAAAATTTTTTTATTTATTTTAAGACAAAGTTGAAAACGTTATTGCTTTTATGACCTTTTTTGTAATTTTAAGTTTAGAGATGTGACTTTGTTGAATTGCTACTTAGAAATGTTTTGTAAACCAAGTCAAGAGCAACAATGGAGTTGCAAGTCCCAATCATAAGCTTAAAACTTCAAAGTGAAATAAAAAGAAAACGGTAACTCACCAGACCAAACCCAGCGAAGGTTTTTGTCCTATCAGCATATCCTTTCAAATTTTTTTGGTCTCGACTCTATCAACTTTTTAGTGTTGCACACCATCCCTCCATACTTTCTCCCTAAATTTCTCATTAGGGTAGAAATAAAAATGTTTCGTTTTGCCCCATTGACATCATCTTCACTCAAACACATTAAAGTTTATACTCTGTTAAAACTTCAACTCGGCCCACACGTAGTCTAAATCTCATATTTAGTTAGCTCAGCCCAAGGTATACTAAACAAGGTAGGCCTAGTCATGAAAGTATGAAGGAAATACTTCCATACAATCTGCATTACTTTCCCATAGGCATGGCCGCTTTGTTAACGGGCTGCCCGCAACCTGCATTACTAGTAATAAAGGATGTATGCCAGAGCCGAAGCCATCGGATCCCCATTACGAATGCGTACATTATTTGTAAAATTGTAATGCAGAATGTTTGCAGTCTGATTGTTTTCGATTACTATCTCTTCAGCGAAAAGCAGCGATTGTATTCCATTACTTATTCGACAGGCGTAATGCATATTTTCGACAGAACACGTTGAGCTCTGCGCCGCTGGGTTGTTAAGTATACCTTAGCTCAGCCTATGCCAAGCCGCAGCCGATCATAAATAAGTCATTTCTAACATTAGATTTAATTACGGTTTGACAAGACTCGTGTACTTGAAGGGCTCCACCATCTGGTGGGTGCTCATAAAGATGCATCGTGTGGGACACAATTAGCAACGCTAATTCCTATCACATACGCATGCTCTGGGGCCCAGAGTCTGGGCATATATAGACCGATGTGTCTTTAAACACACTTTGTTAGTTTAGAATTTAGTTAAGGAAAATATCTTAAAGTTGTTGGTTAGCGACCTTTCTAGTTGTAGAATCTTCACCAAAAGAAACATCATTCACCAGAGTGAGTACAAATTCAAACTCACAACCGTGCTCATTAAAAGTGTATATAGTAATTCTATACATACTCCCTTGAAAATTTGACACACTTTCAAAAGCAAACTAGGTTGAGACATGTTTTTGATTACATTTTCAAAAAGAATTTTAAAAGAAACCGCGACTGACAGCGTAAACATTTTAACAAGACAAATCTGCATAGTTGAAGATACACTAAAAAAGATACATTGAGACGGACATCTTTTGAAATCCCAATAACCGAAAATTATCACAACTCGACAAAAGCCTGATGGAATATGGTAGTGACTTTCCAATTTTCCGAAACTTTGGGCGTATTCAGCAGATAATTCCGATTAGCGATTACCGATTTACGATTTGCGATTGCTGATGAGTCTCTGCTGAATGGAATCGATTGCATTCTTTATGATATTTTACGGCTTTAGTACTTTTCATCAATGCAAAACACTCACACAAAATGTCCAATATTTATGGATTGGTCTAAATAGAAACTTTCATAGGAATGTCTGTACGCCAAGCAATCGTTAACCAATCATACGTTTTGTTCGATTTCTATTCAACGAACATGATTTCCAAATTTCCCAATCCCAATCGTCAATCACTGTATTCGGCAGGTAAAATCGGCAATCATAAATCACAAATCTTAAATCGGAATTATCTGCTGAATACGCCCTTTGTTCCTCTTTTACTGGCAACGATTTCTCACAAAATATTTAAACACATCATTTGAATCAACATCAACTGAGAGTATGGCGGACAAAACAAAGGAACTGGATAACCAACTTAGCACCTATATTTAAAAAAAGGACGCAGCAACAATTTGATTGATTTCAGTTTTCAACTAGTACACATCAAAACCGATGATGCGGGTTTTTAATGATTTACTTGTCCATTGGCAAGAGTTTTGAATTTGTTTGCTAATAAGACGAGGTAGAAGCAATTTTATTGCTTTTTGTGCTGAAGGGTACATACAATTTAGCCCTTAATTTTCATTTCCTTCCTTTTCGGAACTGTTTTGAAAGTATAACCTATTTAGGTACTGAAAACTCTTGTAAGCAATGCCGCTTGGGTAGCTACTACAAGAGAATATTTTAGAAAATAAATATGGCAATTTATTGCCAACACTGAGAAAAATACAAAATATTATTTAGGTGAGAGCATCACCAACAAATGTATCAACAATCTAAGGCCAAAGACTAGTTAATAATCCAAAAACTAAATATCTGGCATTTTGTGCGCACAATTGTTTTAAAGCAGGTTGTAAGATTTTTGTGGTGTTCACACAAATTGGCACTGGTAGTATAAGATAGCTAGTATATGTATGTATGTAGGAGCAGGAGACTGGCCTCTTCTAGTTTCTTCAAAACACACAATCCTTAAAAATGAAATAAAGACTATGGAACTACTACAACTGGAAACAGACAACAATAAATAATAAAAGAAGCGCTCATTAAATTTGTTCAACAAAAACAAGGCTCATAGTGAGTGCTAAAGGGAGGGGCGGGATCGATAGGAATATGTAGCAGATAGCCTGGGGGGACAAAAGATTCAAGACTGGCTTCAATTTGGCTTTCCAGTTTTGTAAGTGAAACACCATCCTTTTAGTAGACTTTACGTTCTGGTCCAAATTTGGGATTGACAAATGAAAAGCCGGCAAACTCATCCTGATTAATGCATCGGATGACCTCTGTTCCGATTGGTGTTAGTACTGGCTCCTCTTTGGTAAACTCGGCATCAAAATTGTTGGCATCGCGTGGATTTTTCTTGAAAGAAAAAAGGAAACGAAAACATTAGTAACTTGGCTTACAACAGGGTTTAAAAATCGGTATACCGTAATCAAAAAAATATGTAAAAAGAGCCGTAAACGATGTCGGCTAACTTGCTAAGTTATTGTATTAAACATTTTTTAAAATGTAATTAATGTGAAAAATATGTAAAAATTTGTATGGAACATTGATAACCGGTTGAAGAGACTCAAACAACTTTAAAATAACAACATATCAATTCAAAACTTACCATTTTCGGTCGGAATGGTGGCTTTATGTTGCGCTTTTCCAGTTCTTTCCAGTCGAGTTTATTGAAAAATGGATGCTTGCGTATTTCATTCTCATCTCCTGTGCAGCCCAAACGTTGCTCGGGATTTTTGGTAAGAAAGCCTAAACAGAAAAATAGTTGACTGTTTAGTTTTCACTCACATTTCTCTAGTTACCTTTCAATATGGACACGGCTTCGCGGGACAACCAGACGGGATATAGCACATCATCGTGCATTATCGAATCAAAGAGCTCATCTTCATTGTCAGCCTCAAATGGCGGCTGGCCTGCCATCATCTCGTACATGAGCACCCCCAGCGCCCACCAGTCCACCGAGGCGCCATACTCTTGCTCCTTGAGTATTTCCGGGGCTATGTAATCCGGTGTGCCACAGAATGTGGTGGTCAGCATGCCATTCATGATGCCCTCCTTGCACATGCCGAAGTCGGCCAGTTTGCAGTGACCCTCCTGGTCGAGCAGTATGTTGTCCAGCTTCAAGTCGCGATAGATGACGCCATGGGTGTGAAGGAACTGCAACGCCAGCGTCACCTCGGCCGCATAAAAGGCGGCTCGAGTGGCTTCGAAGCGACGGGCCTTTTGTATTTGGAACATCAAATCGCCACCATTCACGTACTCCATGACAAAGAACAAGCGATCCGGTGTCTGAAAACAGGAATGTAACGCAGTGAGGAAGGGATGATTGGCGGCCAGGGCCAGGATGCGCTTCTCGGTCATGGTGCAGTCCACATCATCGTCCTGTATGATGGCATCCTTCTTCAGCACTTTGATGGCATAGATCTCGTCGGTGCCCTTCTTCTCGGCCAGCATGACCTTGCCGAACGAGCCCTTGCCCAGCACCTTGATGAAATTGAAGTCCAGCAGCGAACACTTGCCGGGACGAGTGTCACCGGAGGCACCGCCTACGGCTAGGCTCATGCAGCTGCTGCTGTTGTAGCCACTAGTCAAAGTGGTGGTGGACGTAGCCAAGCTGTCGCCGGACAGATTGCCGCTGCGGAACGAGGCACCAGGCACATTGTCGCCATCCCCGCCCAGCGAGGCTCCGTAATTGTCCTCGCCGCCCTGCTGATTCAAATACTTGGAGCGTCGCGGCTGCTGGCCCTGTTTGTCGGGCGAAATCCCCAGCGAACTGAGTATCTCGGCCATTTGCTTGGTATTGATGCCGCACGTGTTGGCCACATTCTTCTGGCAGCGTTTGTGGACGTTCATGTAGCATGTCTCGCACTGCAATCCCTGCTTGATGAGTCCATAGAGCAGTGAGCCGCAGTGGTCGCAAAAAGTGAAGCGCTTGTAGCTGTGCACCACAAAGCGATGCGGCACATTCACATTGAACCGCTGCCCGGCCGGCACCACCTCCACTTTGGCCTGTTGCTTTAGTTTGGGAAGGTTCAAAAGAGAATGGGTTCAGACTTGGTATCGAAACGGTGTGAAAAGCTCCAATGCTTACCTCATCTCGCATGCCCGGACATTTGGACACCACAGACAGGTGGCATTTCTTATGTACAACTAAGGTGCAGACTAGAAATGATTAGACCAAAAGGTTAACATTAATATCCGTATTGGCACTGGGCTCCTTCGGCTTAAAGGAGAGTCAAATAACTGGGTACAACGTTAAGAAAATATACATCAATATTTACATGGCTTCTCTTACAATTCAAGCGTTATTTTTTTGTTTTCAACATTCAGGGTTAAGACACTAACAATCAATACGTAGTTTATACAAACAAATAAATGAAGCCTTGTGATAACTCAAAGTCAGATTAACGAACATTCAAGTTTTGACTTGGTTTTTGGACCAAAAGTGCAAATTTCTAAATGTTGTAAAACAAAGGTCGGCTTTCTCACATATCATCGAATTTGCGTTACTAAAAACTAGTTTTTGGTGAAGTTTATCAAACCGAAGGTGTAATAGTTGCGCGTTTCGGTTAGGTTCAGCATCTTCGAAAGAACGGAGATTAGATTTGAGAATTGGTTTACGTTTCGAAACTAGCGTTTTCGGTTCATCTAGAGCAGTCACCGGCAAAACACACATTCTTATTTTGGCATTGCGTGTGTGTGTTTAGCCACTCGAGAGCGCTCTTATTTAGCACTTGTTCGTTGTTGCAAAAGAGAGCAGTCGTCGTCGTTTCTTAACGTCGTTGCTGCAGAGTGCTCTTGCATACACAGAAAATAGAAACGTGCCGGACTCTGATCTAGAGCCGTTTTGCAATAACTGACCTACCATTCGGTACTTTTGTCCAGACTTCTGACTTTTTTGTCTAGACGGATTTAATGATTAAATTTAAAACTGATTTTGTAAATGTAAAAACGGCTTTACGGACCCAAAGGGCCAAGCCAAGCTCTCCCTATTAAATGGCTGGATACACTATTTGGGGCCTTATTGGGACACTAATAAATTGCTCTCTTATCAAGTATAAATTTGCAATAATCATCACATATTGTGCCGAACATGCCCATTGACAATTGATATTCACATCGTCATGAGCCGAACGCATGCCAAGGATTGTACCAAGAGAGCAAACAGCTTTTCAGACGCTGCCAGCGGTCGATGAAGTATGTCAGAGCTGGTTTGTGTCGCTTTGGCCGTGCTCTTTTTGACAAACATTCGACATATAGTCTCGGCTCACTACTTTATTCTAGAGAAGGTACTTGCTCAAAATGACGAATAACATTATCGTTTTCCGAGGATATATATCGGAAATCGAATATATTTTGGTAATATTTTTGTTTTATTTTTGTTTGGTCTTGGTCTGGAAATGTAAAGCAAAATGTTTAAAAGTTATTTCATTAAAGCCGCTGCACAAAAATTTCAATAAAGTTGGAAAGAGCAGTGGCAGGCAACTCAAAAGAAAAGCATGGAAGCTCCGTGCCATCAGAACGCTTGGTTTCGGCTATGAGAAGTGTGGTTTCTGACACCAGAAGCCGAATGACCAAACAGCACAAAACTCAACGGGTTTTCCTAAAATCTGTGTCTAACGATTAGATTATTGGTAAACTAAAAAGTTTTTACGTTTCAGAGATTTAACTCAATGCTTTTTTTACGATTTATCTCTAGTGCCAAACCAACGAACTAGATTAAGTGTGAAAAATGATTACCAGACGATTACAACTTGATGACATTTCAACAGAGATTTAAGAACCAGAGCGATGCCGTGCAAGATATATGTTTATAGAATCACGCCTGTAAATCGAAATTACCATTACAATTTCTTTTTACAATAATTGTGTCTAAAAATTTTATTATTGATAATTAAAAATAATTAAAGTAATTTACGATTCAATATTTGACTATATGAAACTAGTTGTAATGGTATTTGTAGAAAAAAAACTGTCTCAAGTGGGCTTTGACAACAACAACAGAATCGAAGAATTTATTTACAGTTCAAAGAACAGGGCAAATTGGTTTGGAGACAATCGGGGAACGGGTTCCTCCCCCCCCCCCCCCCCCCCACCTTACCAAACAATATGACAAATGTTTCTGATGTTTTAGGGAACAAAGACCCCTTCGGAATACGTCACATAGTAAATCATTGGACTACAGTATACATCCGAATTGATGGTTTCATTCCGTGGCAGCCGCTCGGAATTTTATAATTCCCCCAAAACAGTCATAATTTCCAATTTCTGGTAAGTATTGGTCGGTGATATAAAGATTGTTTGCGTATCAATTTTCTATATTATTGAAAACGATTTTATTAGATGGTTATCAGCCTCTGAGGGTCGGTCAGTGAGTGGTGTGTCCACAAATGTAAGAAAATAATAAATTATGCAAATCATGTTTGAAAATATCGTTTATTTGATGCACCGTTTCCATGCTTGGTTGTAAAATCCATTACTAATTTTCTGTTCCGTCAACACATTAAACTCTTTATTGATAGTGGCTTAAGCCATGACCATACGCTACCTATTGAAATATTCCGAAATATCTTCCTTTTCAACCCAATATAAACTCATTTTTGATTTAATAAAAACAATTTTTAGCCTTTGAATCTTGGATTTCTTAAAATTTATAGATTGGTATCTTAAAGTCCAAAATTAAACTTTAGGTTTGGATTTCTATAATTATTTTTAAACGATGGACCACCACAGATTTGAGTATTTAAAGAAAATTTTGCTGTCCTCTCTGGTACAAGAGTTGATTAAGGGTACTTTATATCTTCAAAAAATTTATTGGTATTTTTTTATTTGCTTAAACGTTTTATTAGGGACTTAAAAACATTTTGTGAAACTTTTAAGCAGATCCGACAATATCGGGGGTGTCACAGAAATCTCTAGAGATTTTGACCTCGGTTGGTTTGAAAATCGCTCGAAAAATCCGTCGGTGTCCCAGAACTTCACGAGATTTTATTTCTTATTTGAAAATATAGTTAGAACAGAAACTGTTCCAATTAAAGTTCCATCGCTAAAAACAGGGCTGCATCTCTCGCAAAAAACTTCCATATGGGTTAATTTGATGTTCAACTGGAATTTTTTGAAATTTTAGTTCAAATTTAATTTATATTCTTCATAAATAAAATTAAAAATTTAAATATTTGTTGGCGCCAAACATGAGGTATAACTTGCTAGCCCTTAATGCGCTGGCTGCCAACCAGATGGAGTCACAATCGCTAAACGGCGCCACAGATGTGGTTGGTTTACATCAACAGGAAAGACTTTGGTTGTTTATCCTAATATTTATTGAAAAGCAAATTTCAATGTTTAAACTAACTAAATAATTAATTCATTTTATGCAACCTATCCAGAAAAATAATTTTGTTTACAGTTCCAAAATCAGTTTTGCTTGTCAAAATTGTTTGGGTGGTGAATTTTTTTGAGTCTCCTAACAAAACACAAGAGATTTGAAACCAACCGAAAGAGATTTCTGTAACACCGAGAATTGGTTTTAGGTTGGAATTTGGTTGAAAGAGATTTCTATGACACCTCCGTATATGTAATAAACAAAATCAATATTTTTTTCCCGAAAAAAATTTGTATCGACCTTCGTAATTTTAAATATTTCATGTTTTTTTTTTAATCGTAGTTTGTAGTTTTTCAAAAAGTAGATTTATGAGATTTGAAATATTTTTACCATGTTTTGACGCACTCTGACTCAAATCTCTCGACAACTATTTAACTAATTTTGAAAATTTATAATAATTATTTGATAATTTAATAAACTATAATTTTTCGTTATAAGCTAAATGCGCCAAATCCATGTTTGAAATGGTTGCAAAAATTACAGAGTAACTGTTGACCGATTTTCAAATTTGTTTCCAAAATACTCCTCCTACCCACCATTTTGGTCGAAACTGGGATATTTGGGATCGGACAATAAACAAAGTAAATTTTTGAAAGTTTTACTTTTAAATTATATATTTCCGTAATTTATGGACCAATCCCAAATATCCTAGGTCAGACCACCCCGAATCCCCGTTTTAATTTACACTTTTAAATGATCCGTTCTCAAACAACTTTTTGCAACCATCGGCCCATTTTGTTTTTTAAATTTTTGGCTAACTTTAAATTGTAGTATAACAACAACCGCAGCAACAACAACAAATAAAACATCTTAAATTAAATTTACCTAATATCCATTGCTTGTATTTTTTATTTTTGTAAATCTTTAAAAAATGACACCTGAAGGTACACAGTACCCTTAAATTCACAACACTAGTCACTTGTTTGGTTTTATTGAACTGTGTTATCAGAAAGCTTTATTATTATATTTTATTTTTTGATCAATTGTATAAACTAGGTATAAAACAATTAGTGAAACTTTTGGTGCAAAATATATTCACAAAGGAAAGTATGTAAGTGAAAAGAGGTTTAGTTGGTATTTGGTCTGTGTGGACTAGAGATGGGCGCGTGTCAAATCTTCCAACACGACACGACTCCAAATGACACGTTATGTCAAGCACGATTGTATTGAATGTATTGATTGTATTGCGCCTCGGAACATCTAATGAAAAGTTTTTTTCCCCTTTAGCAGCTAATGGCGCCAGCTGCAAATTAACTAGCCATGAAAAAGCTTCTTGAACTTTGCCTTTCGGACTCGACGTTAAACTCGGCTTGAGGCCCATGGGGGTGTTTCAAAGCCAATATTTAATTTATTTTTTATTATTATATGGATTGTCAATGTTTCGTCGTGCAGAGCCGTGTTAAGTCGTGTTCGTGTTAAATGATCACAACGCACGAAATCTAATGTTGCAACACGAACACGCGTGTTAAGTTGTGCGACACGCGAACAATACTAGTGTGGGCTGCGTTCCATTAGTGTTTGAAATATAAAAGTGCTTTTAATCACATGTAAAATGTATTCTTAAGCGTGCAATTTCAAAACATTTCATTTAAAGTACAACACAAAATGTTTTTTGAGTTTTTAATACAGATCAAATATGTGAAATTACTAATTCCTGATCCATACACGGTACAACTTCCAAGTGGGAGGAGTAAAAGACTTGTTTTACTAAATGAAATGCAATGCAATTTGACAGAGGCAAGGCATATCTTAAATTAATGGATTAGTATCTTAATGCGGCACAACAGAGACACATGATTATAAAAAAAATTGATAGAAATGATTGTGATGCGATGATTGTGCATTGGTTGCAGGGACGACAAGAGGCGCTAGTCGAATAATAAAATCATAAATCATCATGGAAAATGCTTTTATGTTTCTCGAATTGAAACTCCACAATCGAACAACAACAACAAACAAAGAACGAGGGTACGAACGAACTAAACCAAACAAGCAAATGCAAATTGATGTGGGGTGGTTCATAGAGTCCAAAGAATCGATAAACTCTAGACCAAGATCCTTTTTAATTTTAAGCAAAACACATACCTTGACATTGATAGCCTTGTTTACCAATTCCCCTGCAAAAAGGCAAGAAATACCACTGCTATTTGTATGTATACATATATAATAGTTGTTGTTTTTTAAGGCATGAAGAATGTTTGTGTGTGTGTGTGTGATTGTATGAATGCATGAGAAAACCCGCAGCTCGAGACCCAAAACTAAAATCAAGCAAATGTCAACTCAACGATGAGAGGAGATCCCAGCTTAAGAGAAACCATGGTTAATCGAGAAGGAAACAATTAAATAATTAACTAAATAATAACAATTACGATACACAAAAACATACAAAATAAATAATTTAAATCATAAAAAGAAGTCAAAGAGTGGTGTGGGTAAAGAGAGAGATAGAGAGCGAGGTGAAAGAGTTTGGTGGTAAATTGAATTCCCGAAAATAGAGTTCAGATTAATCACTGCAAATACAACTTAAGAATGTCGGTAGAATACTGCAAAATGTTGTCCAGCGGTTACGAGAATGTGTGCTGTCAATGCCTGATTCACTTTATCCACTTACCAAATAAATTCACGACAGTGCGAACAGAAGGTGGGTTGACGCAAAAATGTGGCCATAAACTTGTGGCCATTGACCTGAAAAAGGAATGAAAAGTTTAATTTAAAATTAAATTCATTAAAAGATGCTCTCTCACCTGATGTACACGACGACGCATGGCACCGCGACGACGATTAAAGCCGGCACGCTCTTTGAACTCCTTATTGACAGCCACCGTATGTTCCACTTCCGCCTCGGCTTTGGCTTGATCTACAGATGAGGTAATATGTTTAGGAATTGATTTTTTTAAAACTACAAAGGGGAGTTGGAAAAGTTCAATCACGTTATACTAATTGTTACTCAAAGTAGTGTCGGATAAAGTTATTTTTATAACTTGAAAAGTGTTTTATTTGCGAGTTGAACGTAAGAATCATCTCCGACCAATAAAGTTATTATTCTGAGATCGGCTAGTCGATTAGTTTCGTCCGTCTCCGTCGTCGTCTGTCCGTCTGTCTGTTTCTACGCGACTAGTCCCAGTTTTGGAGCTATCGAGCGAACTTCTGCGGACCGACCGGACCGATAACCTTTGTAGCGCCATACAAATGTTCGGTCGGAAAATGGTTTTTGAGAAAAACTGTTTAGCTCTCAATATAACTGCTTCAAACACGGTCATGGGTAATAGTAATGTTTTAGCTGATCTGCGAAGTTTGGTCGAAGTCGCTAACTTGAGACAAATGTATCAAAACTTCGGTATAGACGGGGTTGTTTTTGCCTTTCGTTTTTTTGTTCTCAATTAACTTTCGGTAACTTCAGGTCATATACTGGAACATCCGGAAATAATATCGATATATCATTATCGAATATGTTCCTGAGGAGATCAGATTTCGAATATATCATATGGTGATAGTTTTCGTCGATATCGGCAGCAAACGGTGACGTTTACTGAGTGCATTCTTTTGGATATTAGTGTGCTCCAAAATACCTCATTCCAAAAAATTTTAGCTCCACGTTTTATACATAAAAATATGTTTGGTATTCAAGTTAATCGTCTTTTCTCAATGCCATTATTACAAATTCATAAATAAGTTTTCACAATAAGTTTTCGAATGAAAAAAAAAATAAATAAAAAATGATAATAAAACTAGTTAGATTTAGACGACTCTAGGTCATTTTATGTTTCATCATAACTTTAAACCTAATAGCTATGGCTGGCCGGCTCGGATCTAATGGAGAGGACAGAAAAATATGCCCTTTTCTATCTGACACTCAGTTGTGCATGACGGGCTCTGTCGTAAATTTATTTGATTTATGCACAATGAACATTTTACATGCATACATTGCGCCGCACTGTTGCTGATGGGCACAAATACAAGAGAGCAAACGAGAAAGAGTGAGTGCAGCTAACCAAAATCTTTACCCTCCTCATCTTTCCTTATACATATGTGATATTACTCTGGATGCTGGCTATTTTAGCTGATCCAAAAATGTACGACTTCAGCTCAAGTTTGGCAACAGCTAATTCAGATTTTTTCTGAAGCCTAAGATGTGGGACAATATTAGTGAAATTATTGCAGTTTGAGCACCAGAAAAAGTTGCATCAACAAGAATGCAGGGCGAACTGTTAGTCTCTGGTAACTTGTATTCTATCTGGATTTAATGTTAATTTGAAATCAAAAACAACAACTCAGCATTCGCCAAACTTTAGTCTCACGAGGTAAAATTCTGTTTGAGAATGATGCTCGCCTATGTAAGTGCAATATTTCTTGATCCGAGATATATATATCTTTATCTGCCAAGCAGAAAATTAACTGTATTAAATTGTTATGAATTTTTCACAATCAAATAATGTACA
Organism: Lordiphosa stackelbergi; assembly: GCA_018904235.1. Taxonomy (NCBI): domain Eukaryota; kingdom Metazoa; phylum Arthropoda; class Insecta; order Diptera; family Drosophilidae; genus Lordiphosa; species Lordiphosa stackelbergi. Next base: position 81,267 of record JAEIFU010000918.1, read on the forward strand.
ACCATAATTTAATTGAATTATCAGGGGAAAACAGTCCAAAACCAAGTTGGTCGGAGATTTCCAAACGTCTAACTAACAACAATCTGCATCTTCATTAAAAATATGTATTATCAAAAGTTTTGCTGGCAGTACCACCCAGGAGTAGAATTTTTAATAAATCGCCGCTTTTGTCGGCATGATTTGTCAAAGTTTATTTTTATACTTATAACCGTAACCGTAACCAAAACCTGAAACACAATTAGTTTAATAACCGTTACCTGTACCGTAACCGATATCCCATAACCGTAGTATAACCGTAACCGGAAAAAAACGATTGGACAAACAGTAACCGTAACCCAAATCGTTATTCGTTCGTGTTCGAATCTCTGCTTTAGACACGATCACACAACTTCACAAAGCAGGCTGTTCGACTATAAAGTTATTTGAAGAACCTCCTGGTTCTATCTCTAGTAGAATTCGCCCATCGACTATAAATCAACAGACTGCTTTTGAGTGCAAAATTGACCTCTCTTCTTTGTGGTGTTTTGTGTTCATGTTTAAAGTTATGTGCAAATATGATATGACCTCAAGCCAGCTAAAACTTGCTATTTCGAAATACATATCTTTTCTTAAGATTATAAAAAAAACATTTAGGACCGATTTCACATCTACTAGCGCAATCTTAGCTGTTTCTCAAAGAAGGGAACTCGTTCCTAAATCTTGTTTTTTCCGTATTTTGGTATTTTGTCAAAATTCTTAACGCAATAGATATTTTCGAAATATCCAGCCACCCTAGTTGAAGCGCCATGTTACACGCAGAAAATGAAAGATTTGTAAAAGTACAATACATGTTTCAAAAAAAAAATGCGGACAGACTGACAAACATCTTGTTTCTACTAATTTCTTTTAAACTAATCGAACTTTTCTCACATTCCCTTTTTCTTTTTTCAAAATTATGCCTACCATTGCGGTTCTTTAGCTCGATAATCACATGGATTTGGCCCTGCGGCTCCAAATTGACCTGCAAAAACAAAACAAAAAAGAATAGCTATAGCTCTTCGCTCATTATGTTCCATTTTAAATCACCACTTACCCAAAGATCCGGCACACAAGCCTCGCTTTGCATCAGATCCTCAAACGGTATCACACAATTGGCCACAAAATCATCGGGCGGTAGGGCCGCATCGTGAAATACAGTTAGATTGATGTTACGTGCATTGGTGACATCGTGCACGAATTGTTCGTTCCATACCGGATCGAATGTCTTTGGCCTTGTGGTGGAACGATCTAAGAAAACGTGCAAACGGGTTTAGTACATTTTTGTCAGCACCTCAAAGCCCATTTCCACTTACCAAAATGGCTCTCGTCAACATCTATAGATACATAGGGATCAATGAGCTGCTCATCGGCCAATTTGCCAAATGTTAAGTTGTGACGCTTCTGGAAATCTGTAGGACGCAGGCCAGTAGCCTCGCATACCTTTATCTGTAGTTTGCCCGTAAACATCATGTTTTCTCCCAGATACAGCGTTCTCCTTTAACTCTGAGCGAGTGTGTGTATTTGTATTTGGGTAGCGGCAATGCAATGATCGAAAGTGAAAGCAGCGAGCTGCACCTTGGAGTGTTCAGCAGCAGCTGCGGTGGTTGTTAAATTGGGCTACCACTATGCGCTATTGGGAGGCTGGAGACTGATCTGCAAAATTAAAAAGAGAGAAATATTAATTGAGAGAATTCGGTAAGAGGTAAGAGCTATACGACTATCGAAATGCGACATGAAAGCTTCAGTCCCAACGAATTTCAGGCATAGCGACATATCTCCGCCCAATACATTTTGCCGGCGGAGATATGTCGCTTTTTTTCTGGCGGAGATAGCATTTACATATATTTTCCATAGTTAAACAATCGCAGCTACAAATCAAACATTACCAACGGTTTATAAGGTACTAGCAAATAACCCGACGCGCTTCGCTGTGCCTTCAACGGTACAGAACCAAACAATATTAGATATAATAAAACCCCGTAGAACCCAGAAATCGAATTTTACTGATGGAATTTCCCTCCAACTCTCACTCCCATCTCTCTAACATCCCACCCACTCTACACCCAGTTCCCACTCACTTCCTGCCCACTTTCCATTAACATCCCACCCACACCCCTCCCACATCCCACCCACTTCCCTCCACATTCCACCCACTTCCAAAACAACTAACCACCCACATCCCATTCACTTCCCAGTGGGCATCCCGGCGTTATATCCAACATCGGAAAATGAAAACACAATTGAATTCTCATTTTGACCTTACAATCCGAGTTTCAAGTCAATCAGATAAAAAAATAGTTATTTTGCATGTAGAATTTTCGGGCATTTTCACGCCTGGGAGCGGATTTTCGGACATTGAAAAATCACATTTTTAATTATTTCGTATTCTGTCCTTACAAACCGAGTTTCAAGCCAATCGGATGATGAATAGTTTTTTTTATCAGGTCAAATTTTCCAACATCGGAAAATCGCATTTCAAACTATTTCGTATTTTGAGTACCGTTCATCCGATCTATATCATTTCTACGGCAAATAATCATCGGCGATAATACGAAGCATCTGACTACTAAACTGTGATAGATTTGAGGTTCTTTCATAAATTGAGGGGGCGGGAGTGGGCGTGACAAAAATTTAAAAATAATCTGTCTGCAAGTACAAAAAGTATATGTCCCATACTTTTATTTTAAAATTTATTTGAATAAATGGGAAGGCCCACTTGCATACCTTCGGTGTTTTTGCTCGGATCTTTTGTGGTATACAGAATAGACGGATATGGGGCCCAACTGAATATATATAAAGTCACTAGGTTTAAGCTTAAAAATTGTAGCTCTGTCAGTTTTTCGCGGTTAGAAGAAGAAGTAGGAGGAATTTGCCAAATGTGAAACAAACTCGTTGTGGGTACAGTATACACCTACATACATGCCAAAAATTGTGGCTCTATCTATTACAGTCTCTGAGATCGACGAGTTCATACAGACAGACAGACAAACAGACGGACGGACGGACAGACGGACATTGCTAAATCCACTCGGCTGTTGATGCTGATCAAGAATATATATACTTTATGGGGTCGGAGGTGCTTCCTTCTGTCTGTTACATACATTTGCATAACTTCATTATCCCTTTTTCCCATTTTTTATGGGAACAGGGTACAAACGATACTCAAGTTACGACTAAAAGAGAGTTGGATGCCGCACCGTAGCAGCAGCGCTGCTATTTCAGGTACAAAGTATTATAAAATGGGATTTAACCGACATTTTTACTTGTTTTTGTTAAATTTTAAAAAATGCCCAAAATTTGTATCTCTAGACCAGAATACTCCCTTTATGTTAGAAAATTTGGGGCTCAAATTGTGCAATTCGACAGCTACGAACGTGACAATCGAACAAATTGTTTAGAAAAACGAATAATTTTACAATAGATTTGCGCATACTGGTTTTTGGAAAACATTTTAGTAGAACTTTATTGAATGTTAAAGCTGCGAGTTTTAGTCAGTAAGTTCCCAAGATCCAATGCTAACAAAAAGCAAAATTCTCGGAATGCATTTGAGTTTCTTAATGCAACTAATTTAAATATTTAATATTTAATTTGTCTGTCATGAAATGTTTCGTTCTACAGAATGACACAATATGAAATGAAATAGTCGTTCAAACACAAAATTTGTTATGTTTTTGACTAATTTTTAATTATTTTTATAAACCACTATGCCACATACTCTGGTTATAATTTTACAAAAACTGCATGCAATTTGATGCACGTGTTGCGGAGATAGCCCCTTACACACACATATTTTTAAACACATTTATAGAATAGATGTTGCTTTTGATTATATTTGACTTACTATGATACGCAACGTGACATATACCCCGTTTATATGTGGAGAAATACGAGGTAATTTACCCCGTATTTGTGCATATAAACAATTATACGTGAATAAATTTTATCATGATAATTTACCCTGATGTGCTTCGTTCGGTCCGGCAACACTGTTTTTGATTACAGAAAATTTGACAATGCTCTCTAAAATATTAAATTAATTTAATATCTCTCTCTTCACATGGCTGAGAGGAGTGGAAGGAGAGCAAGTTGGGCTGATGTGAGGCTAGCATTATTTTTAGACCGAAGCCTCTTCAAACTTCAACTTTTGGCACTTGGTGCGTTTGTATAATTTTCAACATGCGGAATGCCTCCTTTCCATGAAACGACGCACATTTATTGATAAAATTAATGTAATTATTTATTAATTTTTCCTTATATGGCAACTCCTCCACACAGAGTTGCTTTTGTGCTGCCCGTATAAACAGCGTTAAATTTTTTACCGCGGTAATGGAAATACGCGTTCAAAAGCAAGCACTCCTTTCAGAAAACGTCGAACAAGTCGGTCGTTTAAACCAACAAAGGAAGACAAGCGTTGCGTAAAGGCCAGCACCTGCATGAAGGAATGATCGTTAATTCTCAACATGCCTTGGGGCTAGTTGATGAGCAAGTGCATAGCTGAGCAACAGATCAAATGAACGACAAAACAGCGCAACTGCTGAACAACTGAGCAATTTGAGTGAGTTAATACACTTTGAAAAAATAGAGGAAAGCTAACTTCGGCTCGACCGAAGTTTATATACCCTTGGAGCATGATATAGTTCTGCCAGTTTTTTATATGGCAGCTATACGATATATTCATCCGAATTTGATCAAACTCTCTAAAATTGTGTTAAGTCAGATAATATTTATAACTGAAACGCTACCATTGAAAACAAAAATGTTTTTCTCACTAAAACTATTTTTTCGACTGATCATTCCTATGGCAGCTATATGCTATCGTCATCCGATTTCGATCAGACTTGACAGAATTATGTGTTAGCATATCATATTGATCAGTAAGGAGTTTGGTAGCGATAACATTAAAAACAAAAAAATTTTTCTCACTAGAACTTCTTTTACAACCGATTGTTCCTATGGCAGCTATATGCTATAGTCATCCGATTCGGCCGTTTCCGACAAATGTGCAGAGTATTTGTACCAAAAGACTACGTGCAAAGTTTGGTTACGATAGCTTTAAAACTGACGGAGGAGATAGCATAGAAACAGACGGACGGACAGACGGACATGGCTATATCAACTCAGCTCGTCACGCTGATCAAGAATATATATACTTTATGTGGTCGGAGATGCTTCCTTCTATGCTTTTCAAACATCCGGACAATTTTAATATACCCTCTCCAAGGGTATAAAAAGAACATGATAAGTTAAGTGCACAAACTTTACACAGCAGTACAAAAACTGCACTGCAATTTTCATGAACATTCCACGGAGCCCGAAATTAGGAAGGTCGGTAAGGTAAAACAGGTTGGGGTTTTTCAAAAACGGTAGCGTTTGTTTTCTTGTGCAAAACTTCGTAAACCAGAACGGTTTCGTCACAATTGTAGATCTAATCCAGTTAAAACCTCTTTTCGGCAATAATCTTCTTGAAATCGCTTATGAATGTAGCAGCACTCTCAGCATTGCAGCAAAGTTTTTCACCGGAAACCGTCAAAATTCTTAGGCCGTGCCGTTTATTGAAATTATCATGCCAGCTATCACTGGCTATAAATTCTTTGTGCCCGTTGAGAAATCTCTTTAGTTCTGGTGCTTTTACTTTGAGAATCTCGTTTGAAACCAATTCGTTTGCTTCCCTTCGTTGTAAAAACCATGCGTATACACTCATCGAAATTAAATTAAAGCCACCTATAATTTGTTCAATAAAAAATGTTTAAAACATGTTATAAAATTTTTTTGATTTGAATTGTTAAAAGGTGCTTGATTTAAGGTAAGTCAGCAATATCAAATATTTTTATTAAAGTTACAGCATGTTTTCGGCATTTTTTATAAAAAAGTTCAATTTTTACTCCGAAATTTTATTAAAGCCAGTCATAAAAAAACTAAAAGGGATACAGAATAGGATAATAAAAAATCAATAAATAATGGATTTAACCTCCAGACTTATTTATGAGCCTTAAATGCCTAACACTATGGCGCTAATCATGAATTCGAACTGTGAATCCGGTATTTTAGCCCCTTCCTCAGTAACAGCCTTTCGAAGCTCTTCAGTCGAGTAGAACTTTCGTCCGCCAGCGTAGACAGGACGTGCAAGCTCACGCCACATGTTTCCAATTGATTTCATGACTCATTATCCTGCTGAATGATGGTGTCCGGGTCCGGCTCTTTCTACAAAAAGTTAATTAACACATCCTCCAATAAGTTTAAATAGCCCTCTGTATTCCTGCGACCTTTAATCTTGCATATTGGGGACAGATTGTGATAGCTAATAGCGTCTTAAAACATCACAAAGCCGTTAATACAGTTTTGGGAGATCGAAATGCGCTCAGAGGCCCTTAATGTCGTGCCAATTGTAACTAAAACCATCTGGCCCATTTAAGTTAACCTCTTTCTTATCTGAGAGTACCACATTTTTCCCTCCAAGACTTTTGGCGTTTCGTAATATCCCTTCTGGCTTTTTTATAAAATGTCGTCAATGCAGGCTCGCATGAATTCAGAAGGTTACTTTAACTTATGGGATGAACTCTTAGTAGACTTTTTGGGCCAAGACTCAGACACGGATATAATCTTTTAGCAAGATAATGCTGCCATACACGTGTCAAAGGCCAGTCGTAAGTGGTTCAATGAACAGAAAATCAAGATTATTGGATGGCAAGTAAGTTCTCCTGACATGAATCCAATTCAGAACATGTGTGGTAACCTTGCACGTCGTGTTTATCCTGGCGGACGAAAGTTCAACTCGACTGAGGTCCTTCGAAAAGCTGTTACTGAGGAATGGGCCAAAATACCGGATTCAGAGTTCGATTTCATGCGGTTAAATCCATTATTTTTTGATTTTTATTATCCTTATTCTGTATCCTTTTTAATATTTTTAAGACAGGCTTTAATAAAATTTCGGAGTAAAAATTGAACTTTTTTTATAAAAAATGCCGAAAACATGCTTTAACCTAAATATTATATAAATATTTGATATTGTTGATTTATTTTAAATCAAGCACGTTTTAACAATTTTGGTCAAAAAAATTTTATAACATGTTTTAAACATTTTTTATTGATCCAAACATAGGTGGCTTTAATTAAATTTCGATGAGTGTAGTTCATCAAGATCAGGGTTTTTTAATAACTTCATTCGATTGATTTTTATACCCTTGCAAAGGGTTTTATAATTTTGCCCAGAAGTTTGCAACGCATAGAAATATTCATTTCCGACCCTATAAACTATATATATTCTTGATCAGGGTGACGAGCTAAGTCGGTTGAGCTTTGTCCGTCCGTCTGTCTGTTTCTACGCAAACAAGTCACTCAGTTTTAAAGCTATCGAGCTGAAACTTTGCACAGAGTCTCTTTTTACTGCACACTGCTAATTTGTCGGAACCGACCGGATCGGATGACTATATCTTATAGCTGCCATAGGAACTATCGGTCGAAAAGTGGGTCTTAATGAGAAAAACTTTTTTGTTTTTAATGTTAACGTGTCTCACTTCAGCAATTATTAATATTATGCGCTTTTACAAAGATTTGGAAGTTTTGGTCAAAATCGGATGACTCTATCTTATAGCTGTCATAGGAACTATCGGTCGAAAATTGGGTTTTATTTGGAAAAATTGTTTGTTTTATTGCTGGCGTTCTTGAACTCTGATGTATTAAAACATTTGCAAGGGTATAAAAACTTCGGCAAAGACAAAGATTAACATACGTTCTTGAGGCAAATTCTTCCTAGTTATCTTTATTATTCTTTATCCTCGTTACAGTCGACTTATGTTGTAACATCTGCAGATCTATGTGGGTTTCATTTTAAATTAATAATTTAGTTTTCAAAGAAATTGAAATCCTGCCTTTCTTCTCCTTTTAACGGAAGAATGAAAATTAAAATAAAAACCCTGGTTGCTTATATAGAAATTTTGGATTCAAAAAGTTGCTTATGCAGAGGTTGCCACAATAGAACGTTGCTTATAAAGAATGCCTACTGTATTTTGTTTTGAAATTTCTTACATTTTATTTAACGACCCGCGTTAGATCCTGTTTTGAGAGCGTAATTTTCACAGCCTTTGTTTCTCAAATTCTGTCCCAAGGATTCGCTAACATTAGGAAAAGCTCATATCAAGAGAGTGAGATAAGCTGCCTACAACATTTGTTTTCGTAAAGCAATAAATTCGTGGATGCGTTTTTCTGCGAGTTTTTTTTTAAACATCCTCAACAATTTATAATTACCCTGGTCCATTTTTTTTTTAATTCCTCTCCTACATATCCACCTTAAGTACATACTTTTACATATAATTTGGTCATGGCCTCAGTCCTCTTCAATAATGTGTAAGTAAGCCACATGTCGTATGAGTAATATGTTCTAAAATTCCAATTGGAAAATGTAGTTTATTCTTGGTCTTTGATGTTGTTGCTTTCATGTTGCTTCCAATTAAGACAATTTGCTGAATTATGTCAACCAGCTTTTGCGCTGGATAATTCAATTGAATTGAATCAGCCAACCGTAGACCACTTGTTTTCTAGAGAGCAGCATTTGCATTAGGAATTGATTGATTTACTGCTAAGGCAGAGTGCTCGCTCACATGCATATGCGTATGTGTATGCGTGTGTGTGTGTTGTGGTCCTTTGACAATGTTATTGTCGTTGTTTGGATTTGATTAGCTATTACATATTCTAACGGTAGCTGATTCTGCTCAGTGCAATATTTTTTTACATGTGTATGTACGTATGTACCTATGTGTGCACACTCACACTGTATGTATGTAGACGTTTTTTTCACACAGAATTAAAACAACAAAGAACGACGATGAAATTTAACCAACCACATTCCAGCACTCGGATGCAAGAAATCCGCACCGAATAGCCCAAAAGCTTTGATTTAAAACAAAAACACCACACAACAATTTGCCTCAATTGCACAGCAATTTGTACCGTTTAAACAAGAAAATTCACTTGGAA
>JAEIFU010000919.1:0-90198 GCA_018904235.1 Lordiphosa stackelbergi
GAACAAGCTTCATCTCGAAGACGTGCGATGAATATCGATGGTGGCTGCAGCTATCGCGTGAGGAACTCATCGGGGATGCCACACCAACTGGCAAGCAAGCGCAGCAAACTTTCTATTGGAATCTAAAGGGACGAACCCTTCATCTGCGAAACTTTGGGATTTATAACTTTTTTAAAAACTGCGAAGGCAGCATACAGTTCGTACGGACAGACGGACATGGCTATATCGGCTCGGCTGTTGATGCTGATCAAGAATATATTTACTTACTAGGGCCGGAAATAATTCCTTCTCCCTGTTACATACTTTTGCGCAAACTTTTATATAATCTGTTTACCTTTGGTACACGAAAGAAGAACAGAGCTAAAATCAAGTTTTAAAAATTGGTTTGATCTCTAACTTCCGATTGAAAATTCAAGTACGAGTCGTACTAGATTCAACTTGAATCAAGTACAAAAGGACTGGAACAATCCTAAAAGGCTTGTACCAGTTCACAAATAATCATTTCAAGAACGAAATTTACTTGAAAACAAATAATCATGACTGGAGATTATAATAAGTACGGAATTCCACTGTCGGCAAAAGAGCGAAAATAAACCGAGAGAGAAAAGCTCTCACATATTATTCGGACATCTTAGAATTTATTGGCAACTAAACGTTGCCTTGTAATTCCTTACCAGTTCTAACTTTTCAGCATGAGTCATGGGTCAGTCTATTAAAGAGACTTCAATAGCGACCATCCTCCATTGTAAAGTTTTTTCTGTCCCGTTTTTACAGTTGTTTGCAAACAAAAGACCTCGAGCCGGCTAGAACTTGCTGAATTGATAATCAAAAAGGTCGTTAAAAGAGGTAAATGAGTTTAAGCATCGAGCTAAAGTCAATCTCAATCATTTATGATACAATCCTTTTTCGGATTAAATGTAGTTCGAGTATCGAGCTCAATTCTTGCACCAAGCCAACTTTGAGATCATATCAATGACGAATATTGAGCTTTAATCAATATCGGATATGAGGGATCAAATCGAGCTCGAATAACATAATACATAGAATCAGTCACTAGAGCGTATAAGAGACAGTAAGTCTTACTGGGAAGCCATAAGGAGTCTAAATGGGAAAACCTTTATTACTACTACTTCAGAGACCTGTTGAAACCCAGCGACGATGAATACCCTCTGCATTACGCTTCGCCCTATATCGAATATGAACTACTGGATAGGGTTGTCACCACCCAAGAACTTGCAATCATAGTACAGAGTCTAAAAGAGAGAAAAGCACCTGGGCTCGACAGAATCCCTGCAGAATTTTTTAAGTTCGCCACACCACTGTTCCTGGAAATGCTTGCAAAAGGATTCAACAAATTCCTAGAGACGAGGACTGTACCGGAGGGGTTTAAAAAAGCCATCATATTCCCAATATATAAATAGGGCTACCCACAAATGGTTTGCAACTACAGAGGTATATCATTTCAGAATGCGATTGCGAAGGTTTGAGAGGCTAAGCCGATGGGTGAATGAAACCAACCAGCTAACAGAGTGCCAAGCAAGGTTCCGAAAAGGCTACTCCACTATCGACAATATATTCAGCATCACCAGTATCTCTAGAAAGTATATTGATAGCGGACGTAAGTTGTATGCTTTTTTCGTCGACTTCAGTGCAGCATTCGACTCCATCGACCGAAAGGCGCTAATGTATAAGTTAAGCAATTTTGGTATATCAATCAAATTTATTGACATTCTTGAAAGCATGTATGAGAGAAATGAAGCAGCCGTGTAGGATGGAGAAGTTTTATCCAACTGTTTTCCCACGGAGTCGGGTGTTAAGCAAGGATGCTTGCTGAGCCCACTTTTGTTCTCGATCTACCTCAATGATGTGTTGGACTACCTACCAGAAGGCATTCACATGAATGGGTACGAGATAAAGTCCTTATTATATGCCGATGACATTGTGGTGTTTGCGGAGTCGCCAAAAAAATGCTCTGCAAGACTATTGTAAAACATGGGGCCTCAAAATAAATACAGCAAAGTCAAAGATTCTTGTTTTCAAAAAACACTGGAGGAGACTTGCTCTTGAAGAGAAATGGTACTTGGGACAGACCGAGCTTGAAGTGGTGAAAACCTATAAATACCTGGGAGTTTGGATCTACCATAATGCGCAACTCAAATACCATTTGCAGGAAAAGTTAAAGGTCGCGAAAGTGGCGGTAAATTGCACCTGGGAAATCTCTCCTAAGCATAAAAGATGTACCAACGAGCACCAAATACAAACTTTTGAAGCAGCTGTGAGTTCCATTATGTGCTACGGCGCACAAGTCTGGGGGATTATGCAGTAAGATGAGGTTGAGAACCTGCTTAGATACTTCCTAAAAAAGCTATATTTGGAAACGGGATTGTCACCCCTCCACATATTTACCGCGGACATGCACTTTTCCTATATGCAGAAGGTTTTTCGCATGCCCGAAAATAGACTGCCAAAAATATTGGTTCGGTTTTTGTAAGGGGGGATCCCAGTTGTTTCGGGAATTGGAATTTCTATCAGCCAATCATTGCGAAAATCTCAACCTAGAAGAAAGCTCATAGTGGGGATTATGGGCCACAGAAATTCTGAAAAAGATGGAAACTTCATATACAGCTGTGCTCCGGCTTTCACTTCCTTTTTGCGATTTGCGATTTTAACAATTCGTACATTCAATTATAAGTGCTCCAAAATACGCAACTTTTGTTATCGATTCTGTTTCATTCCCAATTCGTTCTGCAACACTTCTCCGGCGGGACAGCACAACTGCGTTATCGCCCCAGCCAAATCCAATTTGTTGTTGCCAAAAGGCATTTTGCTGCTTGTGTAATTTTAGGTTAGGAAAAAATGTTAAGACATGATTTAATTCAAATTTATTAGAGTCCACAAAAACAATCTAAAATAGTCACAAATATTAAAAATTGGTTTATAGAAAGCAGTCTTAACCAGTGACATTTCCCATTTACTTTTCAATTCGGCTCATACGTCCCGTTTTATATCCGCGTTTAGCGACGAATCGTAATTTTTGGCTGATAGATCATCTTTTTTCAGATAGCAGCTCTCAAAGGCTCATCTACAGAAATTTGAACTACGACCTAGGAGAACGGAATTATTTCAAGGACGTGTTTTCAGTGCAGCAAATTCGCACAATTTTTATGGCCAGAGGAGAAATGCTCAAACTTAACTTTGTCCCAAACATAGTAAGCACTAACACAGCTTGTGCCCTTTGCAATTGGAACGAGCAGGAAAATACTATCCATTTTATTGGAAGCTGCCAAATCTTGGAAGAATACAGAATTTTACATTTTGGTAAAGCAAGACTACATCCGCACGAAGTTCACCAGCTACTAAATGGATCAAATTGGTTGATCCTATATAATTTTTTAAGTCAGGCAACTAAATACCGGCAACAAATATAAGAAGCGGACTTTTAAAACAAAGTAACACTACCAACCGAATCTCGCGCTATGCATTTGAACGATCTGGATTCAATATCGATGATATTGCAGAAATCCTGCCAGGTGGTGTTGCCATTGGCGGCCAAACCGTCAAAACGCTGATGTACACTGACGATATGTGCATCCTAGCAGAAAGTTCGGAAATTCTACAAAATATGCTAAATGCTCTTGGAAGCTATTGTGAGCTATGGGGTTTACAAATAAATACTAAGGTTATGTCTATGGGGGAGTGTCTGCACATAAATGTGTAGAACGTTGGAAATAGTGCGGACCGTACAAATATTTGGTGTCACAATATCCGATAATATGAATTTTCTCGGAACACATAGAGGGAGAAGCAAAAATTGCAATAAACACTACATGGAGGACATTGCTGAGTAAAAACAACGCTTTAATTAATTAATAAATTTTATTTTAATTTTTTTTTTTATTATTAATTTTTTTTTTATTTTATTATATTTTTTATTTTTTATATTTTTATGAAACCATTGTTGTACAACACTTACCGTTTTTATTATTGTAAAGCCAGCAAAAATATGTAATAACTCTGTTGATATATTATCTTTACACAATAAAAACAACATACTACTACTACTACTACTACAATCAATCTCGTGTGAGCTAGAGTCTGGATCAAAGTCCCCCTAGGACCGGTTTAGTTTGCTTGTTGGGTCCGGCGAACCGACCATGAACCGAACCCCTAAAAACTACTATCACCGTCGATAACGGAACGAATATGATCGAGCAGGAGAACTTTACAAATAACCACTGCAGAGTAGAAAAAGAATGCAACTATGAAGAATGCAATAGTTCTGCAATCTTTTTTTTATTTGTTCTTCTTTTAAAAGCTCAGTACCAATTTGGGCTGTAGTTTTGGACCCGAAATTTTCAACTTTGTTAGCTACTGACTACAAAGCTCCAAAAAGAAATTCTTAATCAAAATTGTCAAGACTGCGAAGTAGAGAAGTTTATGGAAGCAATATTTAGAAAGCAATAATCAAATATCAAATATAAAATCTGTAAATGATCTTATAGATTAATTCGACAACTGTATAAGAGAATATACATACAATTTTGGAGAGGTAAAAACGAGAATACTTAAACAAATACTGCCTGAACATACCATACAAACTATTCCAGCAACTCAGGTATCAGTTAAAGGGACCTTTTAAACACGCATGTTTGATCTTTCTAATCTAATAGCAAGTGAAGCTAGGTGAACCTCCCAGCGACTTCTCTGCACCATTTTGAACCGGTTTGTCACCAGTATCAAGCCAGTTAACATCCAACTCCATATTACCAACCTACATACCAGAGATGTGCACGGGTGCACTGCAACTACAACCACTGCTAAAAATCTATGAGTTTGCAGTGCTCGCTACCACTAGTGTGGCTCATTTTTTATACTCGTGCCACAGAGAACGTGTATTGATGGAATCACCAAAGAAAATGTATCAACTCTCTCTTTTTTATTTTCTCTCCTCTCTCTTGAGATTACAAAAACAATTTAACGGCATTTACCGTTGCTTCTTTGAAAACAAAAGATAGCAAGAGAAATACCAGCTATGCATTCCCCCTGGGGGTCAAACACACTCAGCAATTCACACCGAATGCTTGCCGAAGCCATGCTCCACTGCGTGTTAGAACGAGAGACAGTCACATTTTCGCGCTCTCTTCTGGGGAAACCCTGTGCTCATCTATGAACTGTGATCGTACAAGTGGCACTTGCAGACGAAATCGAAAAAATGAACCACCTTTGAACCGTGGTTCACAGACTAGCGAAAACGCCTCTGACTCTCTCCTGACCGACATGAACTTCAGAGCGGACCAATAAATCCGATATCAACTTAACTATTCCTTTATTGTAGTCCAAAAAAGTTTTGATCTTTATTGATTTGAATTACTCTAAATACAAAAAATAATTAAAATATCAATCTGTAAACTTCCTGTCGGCCCATTTAAATTAAAGTAAAATTTTTGTGATATTCATAATTTGTAATTAATCAACAAATATAAATTTTGGGAATGCTGAGACCTACTATGTTCCATTTTGTGTGTACAGTATAGCGTTCTTACTAGTTTAAGTTGTGTAGTTGTGTTTCGATAGCTATTTATTATTATAGAGAAGACCAACGTCCAATTCGCTTCAAAAGTGCACAAGAAATCAAGTTTAAAGCTTTTAGTTTAGATTTCCCATTTACCCTAATTGGGTATGTTAAGATTTTTTGCTTTTGGTCACACTGCGCCAGATTGAACCAAAAAAAAAACACCTTAAATTGTACAACACTGCCACCCACACTCTCTCTCTCTCTCTCTCTCTTTCTCTTACTTATTACTAATATTGACAATTCACCAAATTTCCCGTTTTCTTTCCACAGAGAGGATGAAGGCTTTATTAAAGAGGAAGAAAGACCATTACCGGATAATGAGAAACAAAGAAAAGTCTGGCTGCTCTTTGAGTATCCAGAGAGTTCGCAAGCCGCCAGAGTTGTAGCCATAATTAGTGTATTTGTTATATTGCTATCAATTGTTATATTTTGTCTAGAAACATTACCCGAATTTAAGCATTACAAGGTGAGTGTGCGCCAGCTGAACCCCAAACACCCCCAGCCCACCACAACAACCACAAAACTATCTCTCTGTGTCGCCGCAGGTGTTCAATACAACAACAAATGGCACAAAAATCGAGGAAGACGAGGTGCCTGACATCACAGATCCTTTCTTCCTTATAGAAACGTTATGTATTATTTGGTTTACATTTGAACTAACTGTCAGGTATGCGATCGTGGACTACTCGGAGCACTCACCACCCCTCACTCCTTTTGCTCTCGCTCTGTCTTGCCCACATAATTAGCTTGTGTACATACATAACGTATATATATATATTTACCACACTCTCTCCTTCTCTCTTTCTCTCTGTTGATCTGACATTTCCGTTTGGTGTGGTACTCAGGTTCCTCGCATGTCCGAACAAATTAAATTTCTGCAGGGATGTCATGAATGTTATCGACATAATCGCCATCATTCCGTACTTTATAACACTAGCGACTGTCGTTGCCGAAGAGGAGGATACGTTAAATCTTCCAAAAGCGCCAGTCAGTCCACAGGTATGAGATTTTTGTTTGGCCGATAAAATACAGCTTAAACCCTTGACACACACCCGCACACACACACATGAATACAACTACAGTATAATTTTTTGATTTGCCATGAAACTGCCTGCCCTTAACCCCATAAATGCTTATGATTTAACCCCATGATCACCCATCACCTCTACATGGACATGCGGAAAATAACGTGTTATGCTCTCAGCTTTTCCTAATGCTATTTGAATCGCACCGAATACTAATCATTGTTGTACTATATGCAAAATACTAACACTCATCCACCAACAATGTATAACACACACTCTCACACACACACACACATCTCTCTCTATATATCCCTATATGCCTATACCAATCTATATAAATGATTATAAATTTTTAGGACAAGTCATCGAATCAGGCTATGTCCTTGGCAATATTACGAGTGATACGATTAGTTCGAGTATTTCGAATATTTAAGTTATCTAGGCATTCGAAGGGTTTACAAATATTAGGACGAACTCTGAAAGCCTCAATGCGGGAATTAGGTTTACTTATATTTTTCTTATTTATAGGTAAGTTACAAACAGTCAAAACTAACTGTAAACCTCAATACCCAACTCACAACCAACTGCAAAAGACTCGACCCGAATGCACAGACAGACCACCCAATGAAATCGTTAGGCCCCCAAAGACACCCCAACTTAAAACAACAACAAATATAATATATACATACATTCAAGCCAATATCTTACCATATAATTTATCTAACTAATACTTGTACTCTAAATGTCTTAAGTACCACAAAGCACATTTTAACTCCCTCCCCCCTCCTCCATCATTTAACCAACAAAACTACGAAGAACTTCGATTTCTTATGCTTTTTAACAAACAATTATTATGATTTCTCCATTTGATTTGATAACCAGATAATCACGAAAACCTAAAGTTACACCGATTTACAGAACTAGCGAACTTTAGGGCTAAGAACACACTAAACTTAATTAATATAGCTCGTATATGCTCATCAGTAAAACGTAAAGTATACACCTATGTATATATGTATATGATATATGAATAGTTTATGCTAATTACCTACGTATACCAAAGACAAAAAAAAAAAAAAACAAAAAACAACCCCAAACATATATAAACTAAACTGAACTCAACTACTTAGAGTAAACTCAGATACATACAACAATATATAGAAACCAAATAATAAAACAAAAACCATCTAGCTGAAAACCGGATATTATATAGACGCCCTAGAAGCGTAACCAACCACTGAGTGTATAAGCTTTAACTGACGGGTTGCAGATACTTCGATAACGTTAAGCGACTGAAATCAACAGAGAATTTGGATTGCCGTCGCTAAAGTATCAGTATCAGTATGAAGGCGACGAGATCGCAAATATTATCAGGCCTGTTTCCGTTTTCGATTCCGAGAAAAAAATGGTATTTTTTTCATATAAATTTTAAGCCGATATGAAAAAATATCAAATTGATATGTTAAAAATTTCAAATCGATATTTTTTAACACATCATAATACCATTTTTAGTATTGTTCTGAAACTATTTAATATCAATTTATGTGAATAATATAATTTTGGATCTGAAAGATATTATTTTCTTGTCAAAACAACATAGTTAATTTTAATCATTTTAAAATGGTGAATATCAGCAAGAATTTGATCTATTTTTTCTCTGTGTTTAATCGGATTTGTTAAATGTAATCTCTTCCCGAAAACCGACGGTGTTCTTCGCTTTTAACTTCAAAACCCTATTTACCTTCATTCAACCCTCTTGATGACAAAAAGATTCTTAAAAGTCTATTAGAAATCAGAGCTCTTACCCATTTCGAGCAATCGAAATCGGAAACAGGAACAGGCCTGTATATACATTTTTCAATCATAAACGGAAATTCATTCAGATCCACAAGGAATATGCGATTTTCCGTAAACCCACCCCCGCACCTCATTTTCCCCATCTTGTAAGCGTTTATTCAAAAAATTGATAATTATTTTCCCTTAATTTTTCTTTTGTAAGCTCCCAGCCGAATTTCATAACAATTGAATCAAAAATAAAGTGTGAACCTTAATCCATTTTTCACTGTCCAAAAAATCTGATGTCAAATTTTCGCATCCCTTCATATTACGGATCAGACCTTGAATCAGACCTGATTTGGAAGGGCAGGTACTGAAATCTGGCTGCCTTTACTTTTGATTCCTCGGGCCTACTACGTCATGACTCTTTCTGGCTTATATCAGCATGATTTCGCAGTACTGAAAACTCAGGTAGTAGAAAACATTACGAAACAGCATGAGTTGGAGCAATTCCCTTCTCAGATATGATTCAGCATGACAAATTCAGTACTGAGACGTTGAACTACGGGGATACTATCCTTACAAACCCGAGAAAAATTCTTTTTTCCCATTCCAAGGTTTCGGGGAGAAATTTTGAAGCATTGGAAAATCACTGCTCGTATTATTTTTGCTTCATATTTTTACCAACCGAGTTTCAAAACAATCGGCTGAAAAAACAGTTTCTTCCGTACAAATTTTCCGGGGAATTTTTTTAACCTTATTTCACCGTACATCACAAATTATTTCGCAAACTATCCTTACAAATCGAGTTTCAAGTCCATCGGCTAAAAAATATTTCTTTTGCATAAAGAATTTTCCGACCATTTTCCTTGCGGGTGTGTTTTTCCAATAGCGGAAAGACGTTTTCCAATAATTCTTACTCTGTTTTTCCATACAAATTTTTCGAAATATTTTTCATCCTGGGGACGAATTTTCCTGCATCAGAAAATTACATACTTCTCAAATTCCAAATGTGCAAAATAGTTTCATCCGTACAACTTTTCCGAGAATTTTTCCAACATCGGAAAGTCACATCACAAATTATTTCACAAACTTTCCTTACAAAACGAGTTTCAATTCAATCGGCTGAAAAATATAATTTTGCATGAACAATCGGCAATTTAAACTTGGGCGTAAATTCACTTCGGGAAAGCTCATTTTTACAAACCGAGTTCCAAGTAATTTCGATTGTAAAAATTTTTTTTTTTTGTATTCAGAATGCCCCTAGTCAAATTACAAGCCAAGTTTCCGTAGTTATTAAAATGGGCCCCAAAAAGTTAAGCCACTTCTCTCCTCTTTTGGCTTGTGTGCCTGAAATTTTTCAAGAGAAAGGGGAACTACAATTTAACGCCGAATCAGAACAGCAAATTTGCAAAACTTTTTCTGCTTTTACTCACAGCGCATTACTTAAGGTGACGGGGTACAAGTTTTTATACAAAAAATCTATTTCTTAGATGCTCCGAGAAGCACACACGACCGCTGACACAAAACCGTCCATAGTTTCAAGTAAAGGGAATAAAAAATACATATTTACATGCAAGTTGTTTTAGAATTTTCACACCGTGGTGCAGCTTAGGACGAAGGGCGTTCGAATTTTCCTTCAAGAAATTAGCTAGATATTCCTTTTGTGGAATGCAAAAGAGAGTGTGACCAGATAACCTTAAAAAATACGCAAAACGGAAAATAAATTAACTGGCCAGCTGATACTTGGACTTAACTTATTGCCCCCGCTGCAAATTCTCTTGACTGGCTGCACTCCCCTGATCTGAGCAACAGCTGAATAACTTGTCAGATTCATAGAAGAATCTTGATAATATGCAGGCCTACAAGATTATCAGTGTGAAGGCAGACAGAGAAGGTCAAACTAACTGCGTCTTTGCCGAAGCTTTTATACCCTTGCAAATGTTTTAATATATCAGAGTTTTGGAAAGCCAGCATTAAAACAAACAATTTGTCTAAATAAAACCCATTTTCCGACCGATAGTTCCTATGGCAGCTATAAGATATAGTCATCCGATTTTGACCAAAACTTCCAAATCTGTGTGAAAGCATATAATATTAATAATCGCTGAGTTGGGAGACGTTGACATTAAAAACAAAAAAGTTTTTCTCACTAAAACCCACTTTTCGACCGATAGTTCCTATGGCAGCTATAAGATATAGTCATCCGATCCGATCGGTTCCGACATATTGGCAGTGTGCAGTAAAAAGAAGACTCTGTGCAAAGCTTCAGCTCGATAGCTTTAAAACTAAGAGACTAGTTTGCGTAGAAACAGACAGACGACAGACAGACGGACGGACAAAGCTCAATCGACTCAGCTCGTCGCCCTGATCAAGAATATATATAGTTTATAGGGTCGGAAATGAATATTTCTATGCGTTGCAAACTTCTGGGCAAAATTATAATACCCTTTGCAAGGGTATAATGACTGCACCAATATCTCTTAAAAAACCGTCAGATGTTCGACACGACTTTTTTCTCAAAATACCTTGTGTGTATTGTTTTTTGTTTATGTAATACCAACATTAGGAGGGGGGGAAAGTGAAATTCCTTTTTTTTTTTGCATAGAATTTGACAGCTGAAGATAATTCGAACGCCCTCCGTACTAATCTTGAAGGATTTTTCACCATCGGAAAATCACAACTCAAATTATTTCGCACACTATCGCATAATCGGATGAAAAATGATATTTAGCATGCACATTTTCTGTGCCATTTAAATTACGGGCCAAATAATTGTCATACTGGACTATTCCCGTTTGCGATTTCGATCAAATCATGGTGAATCGGATTTTGTAAATATTCCCGCTTGCAAAAGCTCTTCATTAGTTATCACAACTATTACCTATCCCTAGCAATCGAATGAGAACAGACAGGGGTGTAATATTGCAAAAACTTGAAACTTATATCAAAATTTGATCCTTCTATCTGTTACCGTTTAGGCTGTGCATAGATAGCTAAAGAATCAGTCAGTCAGTTAGGACAAACTCTTTTATATATACAGGTCCCTTATCAAATGCAGAAAACCAGGCTACTGCCATCAACTGTGTGTGTTCGTATGTTTGGCCTATGTCTCGGTGTTTTATAAAAACAAATATGCTGCTAGGGCAAATCTGATTTATTTGTACTTTCCCAAAAAGTAACATCGGTTTAAGCTAAATTTTCCACTGGACAATGTTCCATATATGGCAACTGTCAACTGGCACTGTTCTTTGGCTCCTGTTCACACATGTATGGAAGCAACTGGCAGCCTGCCAGTGAGTGTAAACACAGCTATAAGCTTTCCTATACAGTGGAACAGCTACCTGAAGTTTTGTTGCAGTGTTCTTTTAACCGAAAAAATAATAAAATTATCGATCCAAGTACTGATATTTTTTTTATGAACTTATCGATGAGTTTATGGAAAATATTTTTCCCAAACTAAAAACTATCGCTGTTTATTTGCAACCCCTCAGTGTAAAGTTTACCTAGTTTTTTTTAGACGTCTTAACATTTAGCCCATAAGTAGGTAATTTTATTATTGAGACTCACTATCGATGGATTAGAATATATTTATATATATATGTACCCAACTAGTATATACACTTAATGTTTCCGTTTTAATTTCCTTCTTTTCGTTTATACGTATTTGATTTTCAAGTTTGTTTTTTTTTTTTTTTGGCTAGAGAACCAGCAATAATGTCCAATGTACTCGAATTTTAGTCTATTACTCCTGATATACTCTGACAAAGTAAAAATGCAATTTGAAATGCTTTTTATGGTATGCCGCGCGAAAGTCGTTGGCAATTTTAAGGTCCGCACGTATTTTGCTGCTGTATTATCCTACTTCCTTTCCCCCCGTCTCTCGCACAAACTGCGCGTACCAAAATGCCTTAAAATTGGCAAACTTCTTTGCGTTCATTTTGTCCAATATATATTGAAGCAATTGCCAGGATACTCCCCCATCTATGATACATCTAAAATATATAAATATATATAAAAAAAATTTTGTACTGTTGTTTCACGTTTTAACACCACTTCCAAGTTGTAACCGTAAACTACGTTGTCTCTTGATGTCCACATGTGTGCGTCGTAACGTTCCTAATTTTCGATTTAGTTTGGCTTTTAGTTTATAGTTTGTTGTTGTCTATGTTGACTAACTCTAACTATGCCATATATCATACTCTACATATAATCTATATATATATATATAAATATCTCAATTCGATTCCTTAGTTTTCGTTGAATTTTGTTTCGATGTTTGGAATATGTTTAGAGCTAACGAAATACGGGAGGCTGGGCACATACCTGCATACCATATGCTATGTATGTGCTTGGCATTTTGTACAAATTCTAGACATACATTAAACTGCACTAATATTCGATTTAGTTTAGCCTAGACTTAACCCTAAGAGTGGATCTGAGTGGAAACTACCAGCCGATCGGCTGCTAGTTTCTGCTCACGATTAACCCAATCATTTTCGTTATTCGTTTTCATTCTTTGTATAATTTGTCTTGCCTGTAGTGTAGTGTATACATATGAATATACCAAATACCTATATATATATATTCAAATAACTGATAACTATTTATAACGTATGTATATTGTAATTGTACAAAGTACTATCTACATAGCTAATTTCATGTTTAACTCGAACAACAACAACTACAACAATATCCAAAAGTAACTCCATTTATTGTCATAAATAGTTCGTTGCAACAATCAAGTAGAATTACTAACCAAGTTTCAGTTGTCATGTTTGTGGGGCTGTCAAATTAACGATACAGAAAATGAGTATTAGAGGACGAAGAACACTTTCAGTTGTGTTGCTGTTTTAGAGAGCAGCATCGGCTGTAGTTATAATAGATTTCTGTGCTAGGGAGGGGTAAACTTAGGAAAACAGTCAAGAGATTTGCCTTTAGCTTACAGCAGAGTCCGGCACTTTCGTATCTACTGTGTATACATCAGCGACGCGTCGCGACGTCGACACACCTATAGTATCCGAGGTAATACAGTTCTCTTTTGCAACAACAAATAACTGCCAAATGAGCATGCTCTCTCGTGGCTAAACACACACACACGAAACCCAAAATGAGCATGTGTGTTTTTGCCGGCCCCTGGCTTACAGAAGCTGAGTCTCGAATCAAGCATTACTCTGGGATACACTCAGAAAACAATGACTTGCATAGTTCTAGGTCGGTCGGGATAAAATGTATACCATTTTGTACTTAACATTTCCAGTATGTTCTCAAGGATTAAGCACGAAACATTCTAGAATCGAAAAACGACTGTTAATGTTATTTAAATGAGAACAAAATTTCTTGAATCGATAAGTTTTTGGCCTTACAGAAACGCGAGGCACCACGAAAGACCTCAACGCGAGGCACCACAAAAGTCCCTAACAAGAGGCACCACGAACCCCAGAAAGTCCTCAATCAGAGGCACCACGATAACCTTTAACCACGAAAGCCCTCAACTCGAGGCAACACGAAAGTCCTCAACGAGAGCCACCACGAAAGTCCATAACGAGAGGAACAACGAAAGTCCACAACGAGAGGCACCACGAGAGCCCTCAACGCGAGGCACCACAAAAGTCACTAACGAGAGGCACCACGAGAGCCCTCAACGCGAGGCACTACGAAAGTCCTCAATCAGAGGCACCACGAGAACCATTAACCACGAAAGCCCTCAACTCGAGGCAACACGAAAGTCCTCAACGCGAGGCACCACGAAAGTCCTCAACGAGAGGCACCACGAAAGCCCTCAACGAGAGGCACCACGAAAGCCCTCAACGAGAGGCACCACGAAAGTCCTCAACGCGAGGCACCACGAAAGCACCACGAAAGTCCTTAACGCGAGGCACCACGAAAGTAGGAAGCACCACGAACTAGAGGCACCACGAAAGTCCTCAACGCGAGGCACCACGAAAGCCCTCAACTAGAGGCACCACGAAAGTCCTCAACGCGAGGCACCACGAAAGTCCTCAGAAAGGCACCACGAAAGTCCTCAACGAGAGGCACCAAAAGTCCTCAACGAGAGGCACCAAGAAAACCCACTCAACGGAGGCACCACGAAAGAGGCACCACGAAAGTCCTCAACGCGAGGCACCACTAAAGTGATTGACACCACAAAGTAGGAATCACCACGAAAGCCCTCAACGAGAGGCACCGCGAAAGCCCTTAACGAGAGGCACCGCGAAAGTCCTCAACGGGAGGCACCACGAAAGCCCTCAACGAGAGGCACCACGAAAGTCCTCAACGAGAGGCACCACGAAAGCCCTCAACGAGAGGCACCACGAAAGCCCTCAACGAGAGGCACCACGAAAGAGGCACCACGAAAGTCCTCAACGAGAGGCACCACGAAAGCCCTCAACGAGAGGCACCACGAAAGTCCTCAACGAGGCACCACGAAAGTAGGAGGCACCACGAAAGTCCTCAACGCGAGGCACCACGAAAGCCCTCAACTCAGAGGCACCACGAAAGTACAACGAAGGCACCACTAGAGGCACCACGAAGTATAGGGCACCACGAAAGCCTAAATCAGAGGCACCACGAAAGTTAAAATTTTACGTTTAAGAAAGTCCTCAACGCGAGGCACCACGAGTGAATAAGAAGTAACGAGGCACCACAAAGCCCTCAACATGCGAGGCACCACGAACATTTCAACGGAAGCAATAAGAAAGTCCTCAACGAGAGGCACCACGAAAGCCCTCAACTAGAGGCACCACAAGGCACAAGCCCTCAACGCGAGGCACCACGAAAGTCCCTCAACTAGAGGCACCACGAAAGCCCTCAACGCGAGGCACCACGAAAGTCCTCAACGAGAGGCACCACGAAAGTCCTCAACGAGAGGCACCACGATAGCCCTCAACGCGAGGCCCCAATAGTCCCCAACTAGAGCACCAAGCACCAACGCAGGCACCACAGTGCCCTCAACTAGAGGCACCACAAAATTCCCACGACAGCTCTTGAGGCGAGGCACTACAAAAACACCGCAAAGTCTTTACTGAGGCACCACAAATTCCTCGAAGCAACCTCAAACCTGATCGAACTTGCTTATCGACGCCCACTCAATCCGGCTCGAAGAACCAATTGTTGTGGTCCGACTCCTTTGATTTTACAACTCGAGTCAAGATAACTTCTAGTTTTGTTTTATTGTTAATTAACTAGCTATAGGATTAGGAACGCATGAATGAAACATAAACAGTTTTGACGCTATGATAACTGACTTTCAATGAAAGATTTAAGGGACTTCTCAGGCATCAGCACTAGCCGTTAGGGAGCATGAATGGTGGACCAATTTTAACCCAAAGTCATTTAACTAAGTACAACCAAAGATTTATTGATATTATAGATGACGCATGTGAAACAAAAAACGATTGTTTTTGGGAGCTGACATTGGATGCAAATTTGTGCTCCTCGCTGCCTGTACGAGGACACATATATTGAAATTTAGCTATACGTTTTCTAAATTAGCTATACGACTGAGAGCAAAAGTTTATAGATATTATAGATGACACATGTGACGCAAAGAACGATTTTTCTTGGGAGCTGACATTGGATCCCACAAAAAAAAGTTTGTATGAGATGCGGTATCTATATATGAAGTGTCTTTGGTACAACTAAGTACACTTCTTTTCAAAGCTTACTTATTTATTGGTTGGATACAAATTGTAGTCAAAAGTTAAGCCTTTTTTGTAAATTTCTACCGTTGCATAGAAAAACTATCGTTATTTTGACAGCTCTGCAAACAATGACAAATGCACAAAAGCCTAAAAGTAGGCAACCGAATCGGATGTAGAATTACGATGTATAACAACTAAAGCGATTTGTTTTCAATTTGTAATATTTTGCAATCTATTTATGTGACACACACACACACATACTCTCACCTACTCACACACTCACACATGTCATGCCAACAATTTCCTTTGAAACTCTATGTAACTTGATGAACTTTTCTCATACATTTTTGTTACACCTTTTTATAGTTTATGCACCTGCAAAAAAAAAAAAAAAAAAAATAGAAAGAAACCAAAATCATTCTACTAATAATAATGAAAAACCAAAAAATCTTTCGAAAATAGTTTTATGTATATCTTGTAGTTGTTTTAAACAAATAAAGGGTTAACCCTTAACAATCAACAACGCAGTCGACTCACACATTCTGTTATGTACATAACCTATAAATACTTGTATATTTCCTTCTTTTTGTTTTTTGTTCACCCTTTTTGTGTGCTTAAGAGTGGACCAATTTGCCACATCTATTATACTTACATCTATTCCCAAGCAGAAAACAATAATCAATCATTTTGTAAGCATTTTGATAATGGCCTGATCTCTGTGTAGGCGTGGTTCTATTCTCATCGGCTGTTTATTTCGCGGAAGCTGGCAGCGACAGTTCGTTTTTCAAGTCCATACCCGACGGCTTTTGGTGGGCTGTTGTGACCATGACTACGGTGGGATATGGTGATATGAGGTACAGCCAAATGTTACAATTACAACAGCTATGGCCAAACCAAAACCTGCTAAATACCGCTAATGCTCTCGCTCACTCACTCTCTCTTTCTCTCGCTCTTACTTGCCCTGTGCCTTCATTTGAGTGTTGTGTTAATTTGTACTCACCATCTCTCTCTCTCTCTCTCTGTGTCTCTCCCCCGATCTCTTGCGCTGTCTCATCAGTATGTGCTTTGATGTTTTGTATATAAAATCAGTTGTAACCAGCCTTGAGAGAGTTTCCTTCGGTGTACAGTTGTGTCCAAATGTTAATAGAGCAGGTTATGTGTCTTGTTTGTGTGTTAATAATGTGAATAATATGAAAAACTGTACCAACTAAGTGATCTGTGTCTGTTACTGTTGTCCCCTCCTCTCGCCACTCACTCTCGCTCTCTCTCTCTCTCTTTCTGTCTCTCTCTTACCTAAGTTCTTCCTTTGTTTTGGTTCCCCACTTTTGGCATGTTTTTCATTTCATTTGTATTTGGTTTTTTCCGTAAGTATCCGTCCAACTAGAACAACTCATTTTCATGGCATAATAGAAGAAAGTATCACCATATTTCTAGGCCGAAAAGCTCACCAGAAACCGTCTTGTTTTTTGTTTAGGAAAAACCTTGATTTCTGCTTGGGAATGCCACAAGAGTATTGAGTAAAAGTCGACATGCAATGTACCATGTTTTGTGTCTGACACTCCACTGTACGCTGGAGAACTTGAACACAATAGCTAAATGCTAAATGGTGTGTGCTACACCGTGTGTGGGAGGGGAAGTGATGAATTTGTACTGATTCACCAGGATGGCGTGGAAAGTAAACGGAATTATAATATAAATAAGGTGAAGATATGAAGCTAAAATTACGTGAGGTTGAAAAAATGTGACAGATTTGGGTAATATCAAGGCAAGGTTATCGCATTTTACTGAGAATTGAACAACAATTTTGTCTGTTATCGCCTGTGAGTCAATAAGGCACATAATACTACACAGAAAGAAAAGAATCACGATATTTAGTATCATACGGGTATTTTGAGTATCAAATCGGCCTACATCTGAAAAAAATATCTAAATGATATTACAGCGTCCATACGTTTAGGTAAAAATAGTATCACATTGACATGAATAATCTATATTATTTCGTTATTATTAAATATAGGGCTGATATTTGATCCTTGTTTTCTGTGTAAGAAACTTTTTGTGAGTACATTAGGCACGCAAGTGAAGCCTAGCTATAGAATAAATCCATTTGGATATCTCTTATTTTGTTGACTGTGAGTAAATGAGGCACCCATCTTAAGCCTTGCTTTGCGCTAGATATGTTCATTTGATTTGGATCAATCTTTGCATAATTATGTTGTAGTTAGGCTAGCATAAAGTCTGTTTATTTTTTGCTTGTGAGTAAGTGAGGCACCCACCTGAGGCTTGGCTTACGATGCATTCAATTTACTTTGATCAATCTTGGAGTTATTATGTAAAAGCTGAGGTGGTTGAGAGGTTTATTTCTTTCTCGCCTGTGAGTTAATAAGGCACCCATCTGAAGCGTTCTTTACTTTGATCAATCTTAGCATAATTATATTGAAGCTAAACTAAGATAAAGTATCATATTTCTCCCATCTAAAGCTTATTTATGCGAAATATTCCTTTGATTTTTATTAAAATTATTTAGAAACAATGTACGGTCTCTCTTAACCAGTGGTGCCCAAAATGCCAAAAGCCTATCCTGTGGGATAGGAACTCATAATTCTGCCGACGTCGCAGCCGACACACGCTTAGAGACAGAGAATGCGTGTGCTCTATAAATAGCACGGTCGACGGCTTGCTCTCTCACAACGTGTGCTTTCGGCTTTATCTTCTCTCACGAGGCATTTGTTTGTTTGCTTTTTGCTCATGTTTGTCATCATGACGTTTACTTCGCAGCTACACACACAAGTGCAAAGCTTGATAGTGTGGGTTTGGGCCACAATGCTCTAAGCGATCGTTTCTATGGCAAGCTATGGTCTTCGATCCGCTTGGTTTCTACCTAAGGCCCCTCGCACACAAAACGCGAAGCTAAGCAGAGCTAGCGGAACAAAATGCTCCGCTCAGCTAAGCTGTTGGTGTACGGGCTCGCTATGTGCTCTGTGCGTTTGATTTTCCAAAGCTGATATGCTACTCTCCGCTGCGCTGTCTGTGTGCGGCGGGCCTAAATGAACAAGACGCCCCCATTCATCCGCTCCATTTTCTTCAGTCGTTTCCTTTTATATATGCCGGGGTTGTAACGGCTGCAAATCACTATAACAGTTGTATTCAGAGAAGTTGGAAAACTCCCTACCTAAAAAGGGATCACGTTCTGATATTTCTAACTACAGGGCCATTGCGAAACGTTGAACAAATTATAACAATTCAGTTACAACATTCTGTCCTTTTTTACCAGGGTGTTTAAAACTGCCGTACAACAAATCACAACGGTTAGCAGTTGAACCGTGTTTACTCAGTCGGAAACCAAAAACTGTTCTTTTTAGGGCTATGGTTAGAATTGAACCTTCTCTGTGAATAATTCCATGGGCTGGTTAAATTTTTGAATAAACGTTGGGCTGGTTAGGTTTTACGATCCCTACACAACCAAGCTCTTGTTTATATCCCTAGTGAGGCCCATTTTGGAGTGTGGTTCGTGTATTTGAAACCCTCAATCACTTACCCTTTCCAGAAACAGCGCCTTTTTCTTTTTTTTACACTTCGCACAGTTGAAACTTCCTTCTTCTATTTCCAGACTTTAAGGTTAT
Organism: Lordiphosa stackelbergi; assembly: GCA_018904235.1. NCBI lineage: Eukaryota > Metazoa > Arthropoda > Insecta > Diptera > Drosophilidae > Lordiphosa > Lordiphosa stackelbergi. Next base: position 19,643 of record JAEIFU010000919.1, read on the forward strand.
AGACTTACCTTCACTTGAGCATAGACGTACTAACCAAGCCTCAATTTTCAGCGGTTAACGAGTGGGACCCGCATAGTTGTCGGGCCCACAATAATTCGAGACAAAACTTTCCAAACTTTCATATGAGCGCCAACAGTTTTATTTGGCTCTTTGAATTGTTGGTATAGCAACACTCTCCAGACGCAATACAAATCTGGTGGTGTGCAAGATTAATCAAAAATGTAATAAATTTTCTTGTAAAAAAAAAAAATTGTATTACTGTTGTTGCTTTTGGCCCGAACATGCTTGTTTGCAGATCTTTCAATACTGCTGCTGGAGGCTCTCTATGCCATTGCAGCAAAAATATTTTTATTGGTGAGGTCCCAAATACTTGTCTTTGCTTCTACGGTATTAATCAGCGCAATTTATTCTTCCTCATCAAAGCTCTTCATATGATTTTTACGCTCACCTTTCTCCTCAAAAAGGCTCAAACAGCTACTGCCCCACAAATCGTGTTGGAAGAGATGAGGATGGCAACCATCAATGTCTCAGCTGCCTTATTTTCGGCAAGGGGGAAATATGGGAAGATTTTTATACAGTGCGAAGACAGATTGTAAGATCTAATGTACTTCACGCAGAATGGCATGTCCAATAGATACGTTAAAGTCACGGTACCCTGTACGCACTGAAAAGTGCATAACGGATCAATGAGCCTGGCTGGTGGCCGACTAGCGCCCCCAGGGAGACCGGAGTTTCCCAGATAGCCATTTGAAAAGCAAACTTTCGGACATGACAATTCCATATGATATAGAAGTCCAAGTCCAGATTCAATATAAAACTCAGCAAGCCCCAGGCTTGGTTCAGAGGATAAGGACTGGGGTCGGCATAGTTGTCACGCCCGTTATACGAGGACGTCATCCATGCCCCTTTCGGCGAAGGTTTCCACAACAGTTGGAGACAAATCTTCCATATGTTTGCCTCTTTATTTGCCTCTTTGAGTTGACGCCAAAAGGAAACACCCTCTCCAGCCGCAATACTGGGCAAGATCAATCAAAAATGTAATTAATTTTTTATAAAAATTAAAAAAAAAACATTTACTGTTGTTGCTTTTATCCCGGACTTGCTTGTTGCAGATCTTTCTCGACTGCCACTGGAGGCTCTCCATGTCAACTGCAGCAAAATTATATTTATTGGAGAGGTTCCAAATACTTATCTTTGCCTCTACGGTATTAATCAGCGCAATTTGACCCTTCTTTTCTGACATTTTGTTTGCTTCTGAGCGTCAAAATAAATAAATTTAATTACTTTGGGCGCCCAAAAAAGGCTCGAACAGCTGGAAATACAATCCACAAATTCAGTGTTCGAGTTCAATGTTCGTGTGGATTGACATTTCGTTTCTCTGCGTACACACCGTAAAACGTTTGACGTCAAACCTTTTGCGTGTGGTTTTACAACGTTTGTTTTTATATGGAGTTCTTCGTATGCGAGCACTTTTTTGAGTACTCCGTACCGTAGGGGGGTCCACACATAGACCTTAGGGTCCTAAGTGAGGTCGGGTTCTTGTTTGGGGTACCATTTCCTTTAGAAATCCTGGAGGATCTTTGACGTTTTGGCAAATGCCAATAGTTGTTTGGAGGAACTCTTGGCCACCTCTTCCAGAGAGGTGAAACTTGGGGAGTGCAGATATTTTAGTCTGCTTGGCAGATCTGCTGATGAGGTGTTCTAGAGTTTCTGCTATACCAGGTTCCTTACATTTCCTGCAGGCGTCTGCTGTCGTGATGCCTAGCTTTTTCGCGTGAGCGGCTGCTAGGCAGTGACCAGTTGATATGCCTATAAGCAGTCTACAGTCTCTTCTTTGGAGCTGTAGCGTATAGTGCTTGAGTTTTTTGTCTCTTGTCTTGCACATAATTTGAGAGATTCTGCAGCCGCTCCTCTGCTTCTTTCTCCACTATCTCTTCCATCCTGCTGTATAGCGTCTGTAGGGAGATAGGTATGTGTAGTGTTGCTTCTTGGCCTAGTGCGACAGCGGAGTGTTCGCCATTTCGTTTCCATCAATGCCCTGGTGGCTGGGAATCCAGTAGACTTGCACCTTTCTGGAGGTGCTGAGGAAATCTATTGCTTCTCTGCTTGCCAGAACATTTTTGGAGTTATTGGCGTGACTCTGCATTGCTTTGATTGCCGCTTGGCGTGTTATTCTGCCAATTCAGTTGCTTTCCTTATAGCGAAGTCTTCCGCCTGGAATATGTTGCAGTGGTTTGGCAGTTTGTGGGAGAGCCTTAATTCCGGCTACTTGCAGTATACGCGACGTCACCCCCCTGAGGCCAGCTTTGTTAGCGCCGTCCGTAAAAAGATGCGTTGGTTCCTAAGCCAGTCTTCTGGTCCCAGTAATGCTGATGCGCCTGTGAAGTTGGTTTTTGGGATCATGTAGTCCGTGCTACTGTTGATCTCTCTACCCACTGTGCTGGGTCCATAGCTTTGTAGTGCCATGGTGCCTGCCGCGCCAAGATATTGGGCAGTCCTATGAGCAAGAAGGCGTGCTTGGATGTCCAGGGGATTGACACCTAGGATGTGTTCCAGTGCTTTTGTTGGAGTAGACCGCAGCGCCCCCGTTATGCAGACCAGTGCCTGCCGCTGGGTCTTTTTCATCAGCTTTAGATATGTGCACTTCTCTGTGGCTTGCCAAAAGAGTAGTATCGGTCGTATATTGATATGAAGAGTCAGTGCGTTTGGGATGCTTGCCTTTTTCACCCTATTTTCCACATTAAACTGCGTACCGTGCTTAAAGAAAAAAATATTAATTTGATCTTTATTCTTCATCCAAAGGAGCTGAAAAATGTGAAAAGAATATTTAATAAAATGGATCTTAAAGTGAATATTTCAAATATGCTCTGATTTTTTTTTTTTTTTATCTGATCATTAATGCTACGAGCAGGGGCGTTTGAGGGGCTGGATCGGAAGGGGTTTCTTTTATTTAACCTTTTCTACCCCCTTAATTTGTATCTCTTTCTATTTCATTATATTTTTTAGCTGTATCTTTTAGACAAAGCTGCAATTAAAATAAATAAAATAAGCTTGGTATTTCATATTAGAGGCAACATTATTTCACCTTTCATATACTGTATTAATTCGACTTGTTCTTCAATTCGGGTCCTAATCGATGGAACGTGGTAATTTTGAGAATTTACTAGCCTTCACATACAACTCAAATTAATAAATTTAAGGCAAAGAAAATTTTTCAAAAGAGATTTTTGAGTTGCAATCAGTTAGCCGTCTAGCCTTTTAGTCGTTGGTCATACGTTTTGTGGCCTCGCTCTTCTAGACAAACCCTGCTCTAGTGTCTACCCATTTCACTTGTTTTGCAGCAGTTTAGTCATTGGGATCCGTTTACTTTCCACTCCATGCTCGTCACATTATTATCTCTCTCTTGCGTCCACCACCTGGTCTAGCACAACCGACTTTTCCAACACACTTCTCACACCACAACATACAACCAAATATGAAAAGTTTCTGACGAACGTAAGACTACCAAAACGAACGCCTTTCTCTCTACATACAAATACATACATACAAATGTTACATTTAAGCAACTTTTGAAAAAAAAAAAAAAAACAAATTTAATCTCAAAAATATTTACAAAATTTTATCTTTAAAACAAATCAAAGTCAGAAAAAACCAATGCAAAGCACTTTCTCCCATCAACTTTTTTTAGGCGTCGTACTCTTCTCATCGGCGGTTTATTTTGCGGAAGCTGGAAGCGAAAATTCCTTCTTCAAGTCCATACCAGATGCATTTTGGTGGGCTGTGGTTACCATGACCACCGTTGGATATGGTGACATGACGTATGCAAATCTATACAATTCTAACTCTTCTAATCAATTTGTATTACCTTTGATATTGTTTATGTATAACCAAAGAAACGTTTTGAGTTTTTACTACAAAAAAAAAAAAAAAAAAAAAAAAAATAACGTACACTTGTGTATTTCGCTAAATGTTTGTTAAACCCAATCCCCCGATCCTACTCTATCTGTCTCTATTTTCAATTTGCTGAGCTAATTGTTTGATTCCGTTGAGTTTGTACTTTTCGTTTCGTTTAGTTCTATAGTTTTAGAGCTGCAAAAGAAAAACCCACAAGAGAAAACAACAAAAACCAAACAAAATTGTAATGTAAAGTTGTGTCGTTGTTTAGTACACCAAACTGGGTAACTCATCAGCATAAACTCACACACACACACACACGCAGACATGAATACAATAAGCATGCCGCATGTACAGCTTTCTCACACTTTCCACTCAACTCCCACCCCCACCCAGACCACAAATATCCTACCGCTCCCCTTACCAAAAAGTACAGTCTCTTCACTTCTCTCTCTCTCTCGCTCGCACCTTTGTATATAAACTCAAACTGCCGCTAATCACTGTTGTGCCTCATACACTAAATATATCTATATATATATATGTATCTCCCTATATTACTATAAGCTATCACTGAAAAAAAACCCTTTAAAAGAAGAATTTTACTTTACATTTCTTATATATTTGTATTTTCATTTTATTTATATCGTTCGTTCGTTAACATCGCTCGCTTCATCCAAATAAATATTTCAAAATATCTATACAAAACAATAAAAAAAAACCACCAAAAACAACCTCCAATTATATATCTATCTCAAATTCCAATAAAAAAAATCAATCAAAATACCTAAACCAACAATCTAAAAAACGTACAAAAATGCCCAACTGATTGGAAAAACTCGTTTGATATACGAAATATATATATATAAACCAAAAACCAAAATCGATCGAATTCGTTACACACATACACAGACCCGTCGGCGTTTGGGGCAAAATTGTGGGATCACTGTGTGCCATTGCTGGTGTACTGACAATCGCACTACCGGTACCGGTTATCGTCAGTAATTTCAATTACTTCTATCACCGCGAAACGGATCAGGAGGAGATGCAGAGCCAAAACTTTAATCATGTTACTAGTTGTCCATATTTGCCAGGTACATTAGGTAAGTGTGAACTGTGTGTGTGTGTATGTTGTATCTCTGGAAATCGCTTAAGAACTACCCGCCCCCCTCTCGCCATCCATTCACCCCACCCCCCACCAACCAACCCCATATCGCTCGTGTCGAATAAAAACAGAAACATTTACGAAGAAAGAAATGAAATTTGTTTGGTGGGTTTGAAGCCGAACTATGGCCATTCTGCTTGGCCATAGTTCGTGGCCTCAAGGTGCGCCAGTGTGACCAGCCGACCAGCTGGCCACACTGTTGTCGAAACAATCGAAAACCCACCCGTACCCGCCCCCGTACACGTACTGTGTGTTTTGTGTACCGCAAAAAACATTATTGTAATTAATACATTACAACTGTATGTGTGATCTCCTCTTTCTCTCTTCTCTCTCTCTTCTTTTTTGTTTCTCTCTTTATTCCGTGCAAAAAACGTATAAAATTATGCTATCGCAACGTCGACTCTCGCTCGCTCTCTCTATATATATATGAAAATGTGTATACAAACCAATTCGATCCAATCCAAAACTGCTCCCCACACCCCCTGGCATTCCCCATTACCCCCACCACCACCACCCCCCCACCCAACCCTTTCCGCCGCCACAATCACACTGCGACAACACACTAAACCAATTGCATAACACTACCAAGTAGGTCAACACATGAAGAAATCATCGTTGTCCGAGTCCTCATCGGATATGATGGATTTGGACGATGGTGTTGAATCGACGCCGGGATTAACTGAAACACATCCTGGACGTAGTACGGTAGCTCCATTTTTGGGAGCCTCGCCATCGCAGCAGCAGCAACAGCAGCAGCTACAGCTACAGCTACAGCAGCAACCGCCGCCCGATAAGCAGCAGGAGCAACTGTATCAGCAGAACGGCTTCAAGCAGCAACAGTCCATAGCAGCAGCCGCTGGCAGTGCCGGTGCCGGCAGCAGCAGCCTCACAATGAGGCACAATAATGCTTTGGCTGTTAGCATCGAGACCGACGTTTGACTGCTGGGTAAGTGTGTGTGTGTGTTGGTCAAGACTGCACAGTATCCTCTCTCACTCTCTCATCCACTCGCTCGCACACTCGCTCGCTCGCTGTCACTGTCACTGTCACTGTCCAAACACTGAGAACAAAGACATTTGCAATCATACATATACTTGACTAACGGTACGGCGTTTGAGCGTACTTACAACACTCACACACTCCCCCCCCTCTCTCTCTCTCTCTCTCTCTCTCTCTCTCTCTCTAGATCTCTTACTATCCTACCCTCCACATTTCTTTTCCCCTTCTTGTGCACTTATCAAAATCTTCTTACCAAATATTGCCAATCCTCAAAAAAAAAAAAAAAAAAAAAAAAAACAAATCTCTGTCCATTCCTAGGGGAACGTTAACGCCAAGTTGAAAATCGCTAGAAAAAAAAAACTTATTATATATATATATTTCTTCACATTTAAGTTGGGTCGTTTGAAACTCTTATATGTGGTTCTTAGTCAAGATCTTTTCTGACTCAGTGGTGAAATCTTTTAAGAATAATCAATCGAAATTGCAGAACACTTAAATTTTGTTTCCCTCTTCTACTGTAAAAACTGTGGTCTGAGCAGGCGGAATTATTTTGTAGCCTCGTAGCGTTAGTAGATAAACTTTGATGCCACCGAGTTTTATAAATAAACAGTTAAGAGCAACTTTACAAAGGAACAAAATTCTGTGTGGAAGCCGCTTTCGTAAGCTGAACCAAACCAAACCTTCTTTTCAATTCTGGTTTCAGCTGCTGCTGTTTTGTGCAAACTGGCTCCAGTTGTTCACACCAAGCTTGGTCTTCCCATGTCAGTTACGGTAGCCCTCTGTGGAGCCTCTATTTTTCCCAAAGTCGTTTGCCCTGCAATCGTATACCAAAAACGGACAAAGCCTTAAAGAACTTTGAATTTATAAGCTCGTGAAAAAAGACTATCAGCCTTTCCCAACTAAGATTCGGGCTAATCATTTTGTCATCAAGAGGTTCGAATGAAGGTAAATGGGATTTGTAAGTTAAAAGCCGAAGAACACATGATGTTTTTGCAGCGAGACATTTATCAATTCCGATTCCGCATGATTTGATCGGAATCGAAAGAAGCGGAACAGGCCTGTATATAATCCTTAAAATGTTGATCGGTTTTCATACAGCAGAGAACTAGTCTCAAAATATGATCAACCGTCTTTGCATTGTGGGACCCTGGGCTTAAAAAAATGTTAATTGCTTAATATTTTGATACAATTTTCGAGTCTCACTCATGTCGAATAACATCTCAACTTCCTTGCTCGTGCACCTCATTCTTTTTTCTTCTTAAAAGGCGCTTCTCCTCTTTCCTATTCTCCAGGTATAGGGCCTTATCAGCACCCGTTACTTCCGTTAGTTTTCCTATAGACATTCTCTTTTTCTGCACTCCACATCGTACCAAGACCGCTTTCGAGGGGACTCGGAGTAACCGAGTATCTCCTTGGCAGCCGTACTCATGGAGTGTGATATACGAGTCCACTGTTCGCATATATCGGAAGGGAATGGCGAGGTTTCCCTGAGCAGTTGTTCGAGTTCAGCTGTGTAGGCTTCACAGGTCCCTTGTGATTGCAGCTTTTCGACGTGTGCCAGAGCGTGAGGCATGTGCCACACTGAGCCGTGTGAGTATCTTGGCTGCGACAAGGCAATGATCCGAGTCTATATTAGCTCCTCGAATCGCGCGCACGTCTAGTACACTCGATGAATGCCTTTCGTCTATCACAACATGATCAATCTGATTTCGCGTTCGTTGATTAGGGATCTTCCAGGTCGCCTTTTGGATTTTCTATGGATGTCTCTATGTTCAAATCTGGTGCTACTTATGACCGTGTTCTTGCCCGCAGCGAAGTCTATTAGAATCTCTCCATTACCGGCGTTGTTTCATGAAGGCTATACCCAGCGGCGCAGAGGTGAATGAGGCTGGTCCATAATATGCATCGCAGTAGGTGCCCACGTAATGGGAATTTTTCGCTCCGTTTCGTGTACACAGTTGTGTGTAAAGATTTTTTGTAAGTTTAACTTCGGGTCGAGTTGTTGCTCGTGTGTATATAACAGTTGTGTCGTGTTTGTGTCAATTGGCATTTCAAAAAGGCACGTCGGTCGGCAAAGTGCCAAATGCTTACAGTCTTAATTATGATTTTGTCGCCAGTTCTTCCATATACCAAATAGTCAAGCGAGCTAAAGCGCCTCATCCATGTGCTTCTGTGTTGGAGGTCCCGAGTTCAATTCCCCTCCTCTTCTCATACAACATTTTTTCTTAAGTTTATTAATTTTTATTCCCATTCCAATCCGATACACATAGTACTAGACAGTGTCAAAGTTTGTAAAGTATATATTATACAACTTCATACCCCAAGTATGTGGACGCGCGCACAGCTAGTCCACAAGTCCACACACAAATTTCAAAATGGTGTATCGTCTTGTGAACTGAACGCATACTTCATCGCCAACATTTTCTCAAATGGTATATTGAGTTGTAATCTAAAGCCGAAGTGTTTTCTGTTATACGCCCACTTTTTCGATTACAAAGAACTCTGCTTTGAATACAGTATGCCAACGAAAACGGCCAAGCTTACGTTAATGTATACAGAGTAGTAACCGATAATTGAAGGCTGCCAGCTCTCTAAGTGTTTAAGAGAACATCGAACTTGTAATGGGCATTTGCGCCGCTGGGTATCGGCCGACTGTCGAACCAAAAACTTCTTCTCTTCCGGTTTTCGCTTTAAAATCGCCTAGCACGCTCTTTTTTTTTTTTTTTTTTTTTTTTTTTTTTTTTTTTTTTTAATATTGTTTTTTGTTGTTTATGAGTTTTAGACTAATATTAAAATATTTTGCCTTAAGTCTGAGCGCGGCTAGTCGCTCGTCAACTGGTGTGAAGCTGATGACAGAGCGACAAAGTCTATTACTCACTACAAAGCCACACCCAAACTCGTGCTTGGAAGCCTGCCCGCTGTAGTAGATCTCCCAGGGTGCATAGGTTGTTGATGATGTTCTCAACTCGCTCCCCTGTCCAATCCATCAGATTTCCTTAAGTGTGGTAACGTCCGATGAATATTTCTTGAGGACATTCACGAAAATCGATATCAGCACCATCTCTGTTGAGGACAGACATTTTGCGTGGGTTGTCGTCAGAGGAGGTTCTATCCGAGGCATTGTTGTCGCAGTTTTCATTGGTGGAGATTTTTTGGGCTTCATTCCCAACAAACCCACCCCCTTAACCCTTTATGGCGGGGGGGCTGGGCTCACGTTAGCCAGCAGCTTTTCAGTTGTATCGTTCTGTTATCGGGAGGTGAGTCGACTTGAGACCTGGCATCGAACCGATGAGCAATTTCGTGTCAAAAAGACACAAAAATAATGGTTACCTCTATAGCTGCGATAGTCACGCGTTGCCCCCCGAGGCCGAAGACGTTTCGCTATTTGCTTAGCTGAGGAAAAGAGAGTAAACAGCTCTTGAGTCGCTGATAACAATACATTCTCACTTTTTGGCCTCGCTCTTGTTGATCAACTCTGCTCTACAGCTATTTACCAAGCCCACAAATCCCAAATGCCAAAACCAAATTTGGGTTCTGGTACCTAGAAAACAGTTGAGTATTCACGCTCTCAAATATTTTATTGACTTTGTCTGTTTCGCTCTTAACACTGTGTTGAGTAGCATCTAAAATTGAGTGTCTATGTCAGCGTTTGTCAAGAAGAGCGAAAAACAGGGACGCAAACCAGCTCTGACCTACTTTATCGACCGCTGGCCAGCGACTGAAAAGCTGTTTGCTCTCTTGGCGCAGTTTTGGTCATGAGTTCGGCTCGTATCGCTGTGAATAGAGTAATGTGCTCGGCCCCTGCGGACCAATTTTTGTATATGTCCTAGTTATAATACTAAAAAGTGAGGTTAGAAAAGTTGGGTAAGGTCAAGGCTGCTTGCGTTCAGTTAGATTAGGTTCATATAAGATAAGTGCTGGAAAAAAAATATAATAAAATTCTCGGAAAGTCACAAAATATAACTTAATACGTTTTTCTGTGGTTTCCTAAAGAAAATTATTCTTTTAAGGTTCGGGTATCGCCACGATCTTAGAATTTACAGGCAAAGATTTAGGTTGATTTTAGATTTCTTTGACCTTGTAAAGAACTCCATATTTAGCCTACGACCCAGCTATACTGTGATTAGTTTTGTTTGACTCTATCTCTCTCTCTGCATATATACATATATGATAAGCATTTGTCCAACTTGGCGTAAGCGTTCCCTCTTATTTACAAATTGAAACTCCGATTTTATTAGCATTAAACTATTTTCTCTTTTCTTTCTCCACGTGGCGCGCTCTCTTTTTTATATCCCCATCACGCGATCGATATATGTATATGTGTATACCTACTACTTACTTACTTACAATATTTTTATATACAATATGCTTACCATTATATATAAAATATATTATATATATCCCCTGTGTATGTTCAGTTAAAATGACGTTACGTGGCAGCCATTTGCCATCGACAAGTGTTACGTTGGATGCCAGAATCGACTACAAAAGCTGTTTATATTTAATTTAAGTAGAACAAATAACAAAAACAAATTTAAACTATTGCTAAATTTTTAATTTAATTTAATTACAAACCAAAGAACAAATAAGAAAGATACCAAAAAGAAAAAAAACATATAATTAACTTATATGTATGTATAATTTAATGCATTAACTAATAATGAACATAAAACACTAAATAAATAAAACATCGAAAGGAAAACAAAAATAAAATGAATAAAAAACAAAACAAACCAAAAACCAATACAATAATTAAACAAATTTTTAATATTTAAATTTAATTTAAACATAACCAAAAAAAAAACCAATTAACAAACCTTAAACAACCAAATTCCAACTTCAAGTGTAAATAACAAATAACACACACACACACACACACACACACATACAGCAGCAGCAATATAATAAACTAAAGCTTTAAAACTGATCTATAAGTGACCACAAAATAACAAAAGATTTAATAACCTAACTTAGCCTATACCTCAGTGTGAAAGAGACAGCTATAGTAATACAGATCTTAGAATTAGATTGGGAACCTCCCCACCCCCCTTAAACTACCCCACTCACACTCACACACACGAATACATGAATAAAAAGAAGAATAGTAAAACTGCCGTTATATTTAACAAAACATTTGTATAGTTAACCAAGCAAAGTAACATAAAGAAGGTACATAGAAACACACCCACACACACACACATACCTAGAGGACTATAAAACTACGTTTCAAGCGACATTTATTTATGGTGACCCCGACGTGAACAACCAACCACCCACCCAGCCAACTTCAACATTTCAGCTTATGTCCCCCCGAATTCAAACGAAATAAAAAGTACAAATATTCATTAAACCAAAACAACAACAACAACTAAAGAAACATCCTAACTGCAACATTTGTTTTTGTGTTTGTTAATAACCAACAAAAGAGAAAAAACAAAAACAAAAAAAAAATACGAAACGACTGCAATTAAAATTAAAACTAATATTAATCAGCTTACCTACAAAACAAAACAAAGAAAAAAGAGGAAAAATGAAAGAAAGCAAACGCTCTTATGATTTTATAATAATATATATTATACATATAGTATATGTATATTAAATATATATATATACATTCAAGTATAGAAAAAGATCAGATAGAAACAAGAAATTGAAACAACAAAACACCAACACTGAAATGCAAGCAGAGCAACAGACAGTGGTTTAGCCCTTTAAATGAAGGAACCCAAACCGAATTTTAGGGAAAAAAGCCAAATACAATTTCCAAATCAAATCAAAGAAAAGAAACTTTCATTAGAAATTGAGGAAATTTCTGTGGAAGTCAATTCAGTCCGGTTGGTTGGTATATTGAGAGGATGAGCGCTTCCGCCATTCATAGCTCGAAGAAATCTCTTAAAATGTGCCTTCTTTCTGCCTTGTATAATACTTTCTGTTCCCACTAGGTTGTCAAGCTTTCAGCCATTAGTGTAGATTTTTATGGATTTATCTGATTCCACTTGTCTTTCAATGGAATACAGATATGGAAGGGTATGGAGAGTTATTGATATACAAGTATTGATTTCATAGCCAGATCTTCCTACGGCGTTTACTTATTTTGTCTAATGATCTTCAATCTGATTATGATGCAGCCTTAATATTTTAAGCCTTAAAGTACATGCAGCATTTTAGCAGGGAGAACGCCTTTGCTTCAGAGTTAGTTTTCGTCAACTGGCGCCTCTCTGTCGCACAAGCAATTGAATCGCCTTAAAGTGAGTTCCAACAACAAAATCCTTGCGTATCAGATGGCGTTACAACAAATTGCACTTTGAAAGTGCGACCGATACTTCAGACAAAATCTGGAGCCTCTCTATTATTGTTGTTGTTAGACTGCTTAAATTTTGTGCTCACCGCTGGTTAAGAACGCGATTTAATTTCATACTTCTTCTATGATAATGCCTTAAAACAAATTTTGACTTTAAATGATTTGGGTATTTAACTTTCGATGCTGGAGTAGGAATCAGTCGCACAAAAAGTGCATTCTGGGAAAGAACTGGGAACTTGGATTCATCCATTCAAACTAGCTCCCAATGTTAAGCAACCGTTGAACTTAAAATAACACAATACGCCTTGCTCCTAAGTTTGCTTCGCAAACATTTTGAAATTCAATTCTTGAACAGCACAGATTAGTGCTTCGAAGATCCAAATTGGACAAAACTTAGGACATTTGAGTTTTAAAAAGATGGAATGGAAAATTCTTTTCAGAAGCTAATTCGGCTTTTTAGTCATTGTCACTTTATAAACACTTCAAAGATCATTTTTAAAAATAAAATAAAAATCGAAAAACTGTGGCGTTATCGGAAAACTTAAAATTGCAGATCCGGCTCGAAGGACCAAGGTTAAAGTTAGGGGGAACAGAAATTACACTGATGCCTGCTGGGGTTATGGAAATACCATAGTTTCTAGATCGTCTTAAACGGTTTATCCGGTTTAAAGGACCAATGTCAGCCCAAGGGGACAGTAAATTCCCCTGAGGCTTGCTATGGTTAAGGGAAGAGATAAGATTCCGCATTCATCCTCTTTTACATTCGATTCGGCTCATGAGAGAGACCAATGTGAAACTAAGAAGGAACAGAAAACTCTACTGACACTTGCTAAGGTTTTGGAAAGACTACACAGAGAAAAAAATCCGTTCGAATTGTAACGAAATCATGAACTTTTGTTGACGATAGTCTGCTAAGCACGCTTTTTCGATATTCATGAACATTCGTTCACATTTTGTTCTCACACATAAACGGTTAGGGCTTGTCTTATAAACATTATGTGCTCGTTTCAAGAACATTATGTTCACGCTTTGCCGCCGACTAAGAAGATCCAGGAAAAAAAAAATATTAACCAAGTATGAATGTGGAGAAGTCTCCTCCTCCAGGTTGGTTTTTTTACTCGGAAAGGGCGGGAAAAGGAAGGAAGGGACGACGGACCAGCAACCACCACACCCCCACCGCGTTCCAACAACCACAACAACCTTTTCTAAGCTGTAGCTAAATTTTATTAAGATTATTAATTTGAAAAATTTTCTTGCTTCACCTAGTCTGGGACTTGAACTCAGGACCTCGAAGAGACTGAACACGGACGACATCATTTTAACCCACACGGCCATTAAGCTCACGCGAGAGACAGCGCCAAATTCGAATTAAAAAATGAATGCTTTAGAATGAAGTGCTTAAGTAAGCATTGAGACTGTCTGGCAGCTCCAAGCCCTGTAGCCCAGCGGTAAGGCATTCGCTTAGCGCGCCGAAGTCGAGGTTTCAAATCCCCGTCGTGTCGTGTTTTTATTTTTAGCATTGTCTATATTTTTGTACAATGCACTCTGGTCCTATGATATAAATAAATGTTAATAAGCATTGAAAACATAAAAAAAACTAAAATATTTATATTTTCATGAACACTTTTTCGCATTTCATGATTACCGTTCAGGTTTTATGAACGGAAAAAACAGACCAAAATCATGAACATTTGGTTACGATTTTAGAACGTGATATTTTTCTCTGTGTAGTTTCTAGATCGTCTTTAAGGTCTTATCCGGCTCGAAGGACCAATGTAAAACTAGGTTGGACAGAAATTTCACTGATGCTTGCTGGGGTTATGTTAACCCAAGGGGACAATAAATTCCACTGAGGCTTGCTATGGTCGTGGGAAGAATTAGGATTCCGCATTCATTCTCTTTTACATTCTATTCGGCTTGGAAGACCAATGTGAAACTAAGAAGGAACAGAAAGCCTAGTTTCTAGATCGTCTTTAAGATCTTATCCGGCTCGAAGGACCAATGTAAAACCAGGTTGGACAGAAATTTCACTGATGCTTGCTGGGGTTATGAAAAGACTCTAGACTTCCGTCTTGTCCAGCTCGAAGGACCAATGTCATTCCAGAGGGATTGAAATTTCACTGATGGCTGCTGGGGCTCAAAGGACCAATGTTAGCCCGGGGGGACAGAAAATTCTAATACTTAATATTCCACATCCGGTGTCTTTTACGTTTTATCCGGTTTGAAGGACTAATGTAACACTAAGAACAGACAGAAAATTTCAATGATGCTTGATAAAGCTCGGGAAAGGCTTTGGCTTCAAGTTTTGTTTGTTTGTCTTATCTGATCCGGCTCGAAGGGCCAATGTAAAACGAGGTTGGACAGAAATTCCATTGATGATTGCTGGGGTTATGGAAAGACTCTAGATTCTTGTTACGTCGTCTTTTACATCTTATCCGGCTCGAAGGACCAAAGTACCCTGGGGGACAGAAAAATTACTGATGCTTGCTAGGGTTATAAAACGACATCAGTTTCCAGTTCCAACCTTTTTATGGTCCGTCAAACGGTTGCACTAAAAATCAAATGTTTGACTTTCAATTTTGAAGAGAAGTCAAACTTATATATAAAATATTTCATATTGAAGGATTATAACAACATTTTTCTATTTAGCTACTTATCGGACTATGACAGATCTGGACAAAAACGAAATTCTTAAATAGTTAAACATAAAACATTATTAAATCAATTTTGAAAATATGTTGCTTCATTCCTAAAATACTTCCTAAGGCTAAAGGAAAAATTAAAAGTCTATATCAAAACCAAAAGTATTTTCCTTGTACAAGAACTTGTCTCAGAATTCCCTCTTAATATTTAAGGGCTGAACCACTGTGTAGATGTTTAGATAAATCTTTTTTTTTTTTTTTTTAATTTGTGCGTTGACATTGTGCCGCGCCCTACAGCTTCCCTAGACAATTCTTAAGTTCCACAACACACACACACACTAACACAGCATCCCCAAAGCAAATGCGAAATATAATGAAAAACAAAACAAAAATATTGACTGAAACTATGCCGATTAGCATAGGATGTATAAATAAATAAATTATAAATATTAACTGTAAATAAAAAAGAATTAACAAGCACACAAACTGAAAAAGATAAATCAATTAAAAATATTTAAGTATATAAATGATGAAGAAATTTAAGTAAATGTACATTTTAAAAGCTTTGAAAACCGTCCACACACACACACACACACACACATAAACACTAAGCCACCCACACACACACACGGAGAGACAATGTCAACGCATTAAGCTGATTTTGGACCTTTCTCTAAGGGAATGGGGGTTGCTTCGAACTTGAACAGCAGCCATGCAAATCGACGCCAGAGCAGAGCAAGTGCCTTAAGGAACATGAAGCGTTGACTGGGCAGCAGCAGCCACTCACCCGCGCACACACACACACACAGACAGACAGACAGACACAAACACATACACTGACTCACACATGTGTGCACCTTTCCAGGCGCTTCTTAAACATTCATCTAAGCAGAGGCAGGCATTTCGGTTCAATAAGTAAACAAACAACAAAATATAAAACGAAACCAATAAATAAATACATGGCCGTGTTTAGCAAAAAGTGTGATCAGTGATCGAAATTTAAGGACAAGCAGAGACAAGAATTAGCTTTACTCGTCTTTTTCCAGCTCGCAAAACCTTTGTAAAGGAAGTCGCTTAAACATAGGCAGAAATCGAACTATCTAATTGTCCGCAAAAGCTCCATTTTTAAGTAAGTTTGCAAAACATTTATCATATATTTCACTAAAGGCTCGTTTCAGAGCTTGTTTGTCATATATACGTATATAAGATAAGAGAGTAAGAGAAATTGAACAAACCTGATGAAAACTGGAAATAATTACGTAGTTTTCAAAAGAAAAGCATTTAGCAAACCGACATGTGGCGACATCGATCTGCTTGCCTTGATGCGCGCAATGCGACTGAGGCCAATCTGTTTTAGTTCTGACGCAGCAAATCTTTGATTGTGTAAGCATTAATATTTTAACAGCCCATCTCAGTAGCAAACCGGCTTCGATTTGCTTGTCTTGATGCGTGCAATGCGCCCTAGGCCGCCTTTTACTCCAGAGATCAAACCTTTGCCCAGTCCAACTCATAAGTAAACCGACGTCGATCTGCTTGCCTAGATGCGCGCAATGTGATTGAGTCTTATTTTTGCTTTTAAGCATTGGAGCTCTTCCTTTCTATTGGCCTATCGCAAATTAGTCAAATTTTTGATGATGCTTTAAAATAAAAGCTCTTCTCCATCCAACCATGATCTCTTTAAATTTTATCGATATCAAATGACAATCATTTGCTAACTGTTTGGATGCGCGCTAAACAAAACAAAACAATTTCAAATAAATATTTTCTGAATAGACACTCAAGTGCCTAAGAAAACTAGTTTCATGGAGCAAATGAATTTTAAGAAAATTCTAAATTTTTTTAAAATGGCAGCCCCAAGAAATCAAAATCTTTTAGAAATTGTTCAACTGCTTCCACGCTTTCATTACTTCCAAGGCTTTCAGAGTAATTCTTCGGCAATTGGCGGCACTCTGGCTAATCTCAGTTTCAGACGGCGCACTAAGTGCAATTGCCTCAAAATCACAAAATTCACAAAATTCGTACCGTAGCCGAGGCGCTCGCTGAAAAGGGTGGCTTTTCTGTTCCCAAACTCAAATTTCGTGCCCACCGCTGTAAGGCTTACCTCATATCCTTGGTGGAACGATAATAACATAGAAATAGAAACGAGAGTTCACTCTCTTTGAGTTACTTGGAAAAGAAGTACCACAATAAGCCAAGTATAACGAGAAATCAAATGCTAACTTTGTCTATATCCAAGTGTTAATAAAAGAGATTAAAACCGAGATTAAAAACTGGTTACATTACGGTTGTGGGATATCAGTTTCCGGCTGTTTACCTAATTCTGTTTCGAGTTTCGGTTACGATCCGTAACGGTTATTAGTATAAAATATCACTGTGAAAAACAATGCAGACAAAAGCGACCCCATTTATAATCTCATTTATTTAAATATCTTATACAGAAGTATTTTCGCCTATTTTAACATTATAAGTTTTAACTAAAAGATAGGAAACCATTTCATTCACAAAAGTATCATGTTCAGGGGTGCCACAATAAACTCTAGAGATTTTGCCGACGGTTGGTTTGAAAATCGTCGGTGCCACAGAACTTCAAGAGATTTCATTTTCTTATTAGAAAATTTTATTAGAGCACAAGTTGTTCCAGTTGAAGTTCCATCTCTAAAAACTGGGCTGAATCTCAAGCAAAAAAATTTCTCTACTTTTAATTCTTTTTTTATTTTTTATTTGCAATCTGTCCTGCGTAGGACAATGAGCGAATTTCATGATACAATTGGCAGAAGAGTTTTAGTATTAATAGTTATGATTTAAATTTACATGGGATGAACATTAAGGTTAATTAACTGATTTATACTAAAAAATTAACTGGTTGATGTTTTGGGTGAAGTGCTCATTATAATAGTCTCCAATCAGTGATCGGGCGGTCTGAACGGTAGGTCCAGGGGGTGGAATCTTTTCAGCCTGCGTCTGTCCAAACTGTTGTCCAACAGGTTGATCGCAAGGTGGTTTTCGTGGTGTTCCAGACGGTTTATATACCTGCTGAATCGGGCAATCCCCTCCATCACTGTGGGAACCTGCAGGTCTCTGTGGAGAACAGAGTTGCGCACATACCATCAGCACCAACTAGTCTTCTTAAGAGCTTCGACTGAAATCTTTGCATTATGTTGATGGTGGACTTTGATGCAGTGCCCCAGAGCTGGATACCGTATGTCCATACTGGCTTAATAATCGTCTTATAGAGCAGGAGCTTGTTTTTTAGTTTTAGGTTGGAGCTTGCCGCCTTAAGAGCCAATTCATCTTTTTGACTTTAATATTCAGTTGTTTTTTCTTAGCTTTTATGTGTTTGCTCCACGTCAAGCGGCGTTCGAGGGTTAATCTTAGATACTTTGCCGAAGTTTCCGAGGGGATTGTGTTTCCTTTAGTTGTACAGGTGGGCACACCTTGTGCCTTTAGTGAGAATTGGACGTGTTTAGATTTATCGGCATTGACTCCAATGTTCCATCTCTTGAACCAGGGCTCCAGAAGATAAAGCTGATCACTTTTAATTCCGATTTGATTGTCTTATATGTTTTATGATGCATTTTTAAATTATAATTTAAATTTAAGTCATATTCTCCATAAATATAATGCAAAGTTTAAAAATTTGTTGTCGTCAAACATGAGGTATAACTTGCCAGCCCTTAATCCGCTGGCTGCCAACCAGTGGGCTACACAAACGATAGAGGGCGCCACTGATGTGGTTGGTTTAGATGAAAGACTTTGGTTGTTTTTTGTCTAATAATTATTGATAAAAATTTGTCTTTAAATTATTGTGGCCGGGTGTGGCCCAGCGGTTAGAGTGCTGGACTGCTGGGCGGGAGGTCGTGGGTTCGATCCCGCCTCGTAACATTTTGCTTAATCTCCTTACAAAACACGGGAGGTTTGAAACCAACTAAAAGAAATTTCTGTGTCACCTAAGAATTGGAATTTGGTTTTAATTTGGTTGGAAGAGGTTTCTGTGGCACCCCCGGTTAAGTTTGGTCAACATACATACAATGTATTTGTCGTTATGAAAACCTTCACGAAAGCAATGTTTATTCTCAGAAATGCCATCTTAGTGGAGATTGTGATTAGAACCTAAAATCAAAGATTTAAATATAGCATTTTATAGTTTGATAATTCACAGTCCTTTGACCCCGAAACCAATGCACTTTGCTCAAGACTCATTATAATTTCAACTCGCTGGCTTATTTTCACTCGCCAGTGCCGCCGATTCGCTTGACTTCGCAGGCTCGCCTATGAGGCTCAACTTTCTACGTACTGCCCTACTGGTGTCCTTCAAAGACAAAAGTCAAAGGTGCGCTGAATTGTAGTTTCGCCTTCAACGTCGAATCAACGTTCGACTCGCAGGCTCTACTTGCACTTAGCTTCCTTTTCACTATTTGACCCCGTATTTCCATCGGGATCTGCCTTATTTGCCGAGAAGCCCTTCCCATGGGTTATATTTTTTTCCCTTTTTTATGATTCCCACCACACATACTTTTTTATTATAGATACTCTTTTTTGCACTTAAATTTTCATATTATTCAAACTCCTTAATTTTATTTTCTTTAACCTCCACCACCATATATACCCCTCCCCCCTTCTCCCTCTATAACCTTTTCTACTTTTAAAATATTTTAAATTCAATAACTTAAAAATTTTTTTTTTCTTTTTTTTTTTAGTCATACTCCCTTTATTTTTTTTTTTGGAATCGACAAACCAAATAAAAATTTTTATTTAAAATAAACTCACCCCCCCTTCCCCCCGAATCCGCCTTGATTCCCCCTTTGATGGGCGCTCCCGCCACCCGGCGCGCCGCCCTTCCACCATGCCCTGCTGCTTGTGGGGAATAACCATTCCCCACAGTATAAAGAAAGATGAGGAGGGTAAAGATTTTGGTTAGCTGCACTCTTTTCTTTGTGCCCGTCAGTAACAGTGCGACGCAATGTATATATGTAAAATGTTCACTGTGCATACATCAAATAAAGTTACTTTAGAGCCGACCACCTATAGCAACCAGGGGCCGAAGTCACTCGTATTTTTAAGCAAACGTGAGCCGAATTTATGTTTCTGTGAATTGGTGAACATTGAATTGCAAGTAAAACGGCTGTAGTCTGCAGAGAGCTCTCTTTGCTCACTTACACAAGCACACTTTTCTGTCTTCTCCATTTGCCCGGCACTGATTTATGTTCATCGAAATTTTTACTAGCGAAAGGAAAACCGTAATTAACCTGTTTATTGTTTCTATTTTGGCACTAATAACCGGCTATGTTAATAAAGATTATACGGTTACGGTTGAAAGAAAAAATATTTTCGGTAACGGTTACGGTTTCGGTGTCATATTATAAAGTGTTTTTCGCAGTTACGGCTTACGGTTTCAGTTACAGTTTTAATCTTTGCTTAATACACTTGCTAAGGGTCGCTCTAAATGATCTTACCAACTGAGTGTAAATAAAAGTTAGAATTAAGTAAGTAAATAGGCAATCGAATACTGAGGGCGGTGTCATGTTTGTGTGATCGATACTTTATAATGACTTTAACAACTCTCTACTCTTTTAACTTGTGGACAGAACACATGTGCTCATAAACATTGTCTTTTCTTGAGATCAACTTCATTTAATTATTGGCTAAGTACATTCTGCTTCTCTGTTACATTGACCAGCGTGACCGGACTACTGCGAGAGAATATGTATATGCCCCGAACCCCTAACACATATTAGTTCCGCTTGAATGACATCAATTCGAGTCCACAAGTGGACCAAAATTTTGCTACAATATAAAGATCTTTTTTCCGAATGATGGAGCGTATATGGAAGTGAATTTATCTATTACGGTGTTAAATATATTTGAGAAAGGGACTTTTATGAGCTTTTCTGCTAAACACGGTCAACTAAAACATTTCCCAAATCCTATCTCTGTGTACATAGTTTCGGCTGGTCTAAACGGAACTGGCTTATCTAACTGCTGTAAATACTTAAAGATCTTTCAAACTAACAAACAGCTAAATGGTATTTTGTACAAATGAAAAACCTAAGAAATGTCAAACACTAACCAAGCAAAATTCAGAAAAATCAGAACATCTAACAGAACCATAAAAACAACACCAAAGGAAACCGATTTTTATTTTGATTTTGATCTATTTTAGTGTTCATGAAAGGGCCGCGTGTACATTAAGTTTTTTTTTTTTTTTTGAATAGCTTAAATGTAGACAATTGGATAAATTTAAATAAAAAACATACATTTAAGGTTTAGGATTAGGGATTTTTTTCTTTATTTTGGTTTACTTTAATTTTAAAGAAAAAAGAGCCATTAAATTTTAAAGTACTTCATGTTAATATTAACAAATAAAACCAAACTTAAAAAGCTTAAACCTAAACAAAACAAAAATTTGGAATAAATGTGTTCAGCAAAAAAAAACAAAAACCAAAAACCAAAACCATGTTATTATATGTTTAAATATTTAAAATTAAATGGAGGACAAATTTAATTAAATTAAATTCGCAGCAATTCCAAATTGTATATACAAACATGCATACATACACACATATATAAACATACCAGCTAAACCAGATTACAAGACAAACATTGTATATTTCAAAAAACTAGCCCTGAATTAGAACAGAACCGAACCGAACAGGAAAAAATGCTGATCATCAATAAAAAAAAATAAAATGCAGAAGAAAACAAACCAAAAAAAAAAACAAGAGAAATGGCAAAATTAAAAAATAAAACAAAAACAGAGTTTTGTATTTTATTCCGAAACAATTGTTTCTTGTACATATAATTGTAATTTAGTTGCGCTTAGTTAACCAATCAAGTTTCAAAAGGCTGGAAGGTTTTAAAAGTCAAAAGAGCAACCATGACCGAGGCTTGCTAACAGCCCATCTGCCGCCCAGCCACAAAACGCACAACATTTATTTCCAAATTAAATTTAAGTAGTGGTTTGGATAGCAGGTGGAGTATTTTCGGAGCTTATTAGCATCAAGGATTTAACGATTGATTGAAATATTGGAAATTAGAAATAATATTTTGTTACCTAGTTGGTTACACTTTTTAAAATATAGAAGCCAGTTAGATGCCGCGAAATATTTGCATTCCAAATAAAACAACGTTATCTTTTATTTTCCAAACATTCATTCGCCTATTCCCACATGAATTTCTTGGAATTGAAGCGGATGAATCTTTTGAAAACCAGTTCAACAATAAACGGATAACGGAAGTTTATATGAGATATATTAAAAAAGTCACCAACGCTTGCAAAATGCTCGTAAAACGCTCGTTAAATGCTCGTTAAACGCTCGTTTTTAATTACGTTAGCTAATATTGGGGGAATCTTTAAAAACTTATAACAATTTAGTTTATATTAAGATCCCTTTAGAGAGGAAAACAATTGATCTTACTATCAGTTTGCAGTTTCTATACTCAAACAAAAAATTATACGAATAATTTGAGTACAAATTCTCTCACTAAGTAAAAAATTGCTTTCTTCTTGAATTTTGTTTTTGAAATCAATCTGAATTCGGTCCAATAGGCAAAGAAGGCGAGCATAAATTACTAACCGGTTGCTCTTAACGTAAGTTTAAGAGTATAGCGTAGAAAATTTATGAATGAAGAAATTCGGGATCAAAAATTCAAAAATATATTTGTTCTTGGATCAAGAATATTCACGCTTACCAAACTTCTGACTTCAAAGATTCTTGATCTAAGTGCGAAATTTACGAATACAAGTTTCTTGTTCGCAAAAGAAGCGATATAAAGAAGCCATTTAAAACGAAGCGTATTTTTGAGCTCGCTGATTTGCAAGGCTGATCAGAGATCAATTGTCAAAAAAAAAAGAGTATCTCTGGCTCAAGTTCATTTGTGAAAGGTTTTTAGATTTAAAACACTGCGCTCACTTGTTGTTGTTTTGCGCATAGCTTTAGCCGAGCACATAGGCACTCACACCGACAGCGCAGAGCACTAGCCGAAAAAAATTGCAACAACAACTTTGTATGTATTTTCTCTTCTTCATCTCTCTTATGCCTCTTGCAAAATCCGAACCCAACAACAGCCCAACGTAGATTTTGTTGTTGGCTACTAATGATTTTGTGTGCATCGGATTTCTCATTCTATTTCTTGTGGTTGTAGTTGCTTCAGTAATATTTTCGTCTCTGAGCACCTCTGATTTATAAGCTGTCGTTCTTCGATACCAGTTTTAAAAGCCATCTGAGTTGTCTGGCTCCACTTTTCCCATCGGCTCATTTAAGACGCTAAGAGCTTTCCGACGGTTTTTTTCTGATAAACCGACAAATGAATTATTTACCTTATTCTCCACAGGCTCCACCTTAGTTCTGAGTTTAACAGTGCTGAATCCAGGTCTGCCATTTCATTACTTCCCATGAAACTCACTAGTGAAACTACTGAAATTCATGCTTGAACGAAGCAATTGTCAATTAGAAGTGGACTTAATGCCAAACGATGGAGTTTAGTTTTTTATCTAAACAGCATTTACTGTCGGATTATTGTTTATTAAATTATACTTGGGTCGTTATAAAACGGGAATAGGCGGTGTTATGTCGGCGGAATTATGTCGTTTATCTAACGGCGGAACTATATCGCTTGCTAATGTTTTGAAACAGCATAATTCTACCTTGGGTCGTTATAAAACGATGAATGGAAAATGTACTAGGCGGTGTTATGTCGGCGGAATTATGTCGTTTATCTAACGGCGAACTATATCGCTTGCTGATGTTTTGAAACAGCATAATTCTCTTTGGGTCGTTATACGTGATCCCGTGCTGTTTGAACCTGCTTTGGGTCGTTATAAAACGATGAATGGAAGATGTACTAGGCGGTGTTATGTCGGCGGAATTATGTCGTTTATCTAACGGCGGAACTATATCGCTTGCTGATGTTTTGAAACAGCATAATTCTGCTTTGGGTCGTTATAAAACGATGAATGGAAGATGTACTAGGCGGTGTTATGTCGGCGGAATTATGTCGTTTATCTAACGGCGGAACTATATCGTTTTCGTTTTGAAACAGATACCTTGGGTCGTTATAATACGATGAATGGAAGATGTACTAGGCGGTGTTATGTTGGCGGAATTATGTCGTTTATCTAACGGCGGAACTATATCGCTTTCTAATGTTTTGAAACAGCATAATTCTACCTTGGGTCGTTATAAAACGATGAATGGAAGATGTACTAGGCGGTGTTATGTCGGCGGAATTATGTCGTTTATCTAACGGCGGAACTATATCGCTTGCTGATGTTTTGAAACAGCATAATTTTGCCTTGGGTCGTTATAAAAACATGAATGAAAGAAGTACTAGTCGGTGTTTTGAAGGCGGAATTATGTCGTTTATCTATCGTCGGAACTTTCTTGCTTTCTAATGTTTAGAGAAGTCTTAAGACGATGACGTCAAAATTTACCGGGCAGAACTATATATTTTCAAAACTTTATGATAAACGAGTTATGTCGGCGGAATTATCTCCCTTTGGTTCCAGAAATATTCCTTGAATGTTTTCTCATTGACTAAACCCTTCCAGCCTTTTGTGAACACCTTAATGCTCTTTTTCTTTTGTTTATATATTGTTTACTTAAAGTAGAATTGTACTTCTCGGTAGTCTCTGATTTCCACTCAAGTAACGTAAGCTGCGCTCAACATAAATCGAACCAACAAATTTAACAAAATGTACATAAATACTTGAATTATTTTTCTAATTGTTTTTTTTTTTTTAGTACTAACTTGAGCTCAACCTTAGACTCGTATTGTACTATATGCATACTTATGGATGTGGCATATCACAGCAGTTGAGAATTGGATTAGAAAATACTGTTACACACACACTCACACTCACACACACACATACATTTCTAGTTAGGCACCTAGCAGAAGCTGCAATTAGTTTCGTTTATGCTTGAACTATGCTCTATACTCTTTACTCAGAGACAGGACAAAAAAAAGAAGAAGCAAACATATCGTTGTAAACCAACCCATAATAATAATAATAATTTAAACAAATACAAATAATAATAATAA
Organism: Lordiphosa stackelbergi; assembly: GCA_018904235.1. Classification (NCBI taxonomy): domain Eukaryota; kingdom Metazoa; phylum Arthropoda; class Insecta; order Diptera; family Drosophilidae; genus Lordiphosa; species Lordiphosa stackelbergi. The sequence continues at coordinate 44,680 of JAEIFU010000919.1, forward strand.
CAACCACATAAATGCATAAATTTACTGCACAATTATGGCAGAACAAAGCAACACACTCTCTTTCTCCTCAATTTAAACCAAAAACAATCTTTTCAAGTTTTCCATTAAATTTAAACAACACAAAGTATATAAAAAGAACATATATGTATACATACCTATGCCTCTATATGCGAGTAAATCAAAACTACATAAAAATACCAACAACAACAAAATCTACTTATCGTCTATCTTCTCTCAATGCTTCAACAAATGAACTAACTAAACAACAAATTTCTATTAAGGACAAAGACTGGAAAAAATAGAGATTTAACAAAAAAAACAAAAACAAAAACAAAAAACTACACTAAATATAAACAACAAATTGAAATTCAGATGTGTTATTATTTTGTCTTTTAGTTGACAAACAAATAAATGGAAAGTTTTACTTTTGTATATTTAAATTTAAGTTTAGTTAGTTGAACATTTTTGAATCAGAGAGAAACAGCACACAATAACAATAACTTAATAACAGCAACTGCAACAACAACAACAACAAAAGGAAAATGAAATAAGCTTACTAAATTTGCCAACCGCCCTACCCACCACTCCCCCACACACACACACACAAACCCCCCGCCCTCCTACAAACCAAACTTAGTATTACGCATAATAAAATATTATGACACCCAGAAAAAAAATTGTTGTTAAGATTAAAAATGAAATGTTTTATAATCGTTATTCAATAAAAATAAAAGAAAAATAAATTACAAAAAAAAAAACAAATTGAGAAACGAACAACATTCGAACGGACAGAAATATAAGTAATTTGCTAACCAATCGCGATCATAAAGTACTTAGTTGTAATTGAACTATTTTAATTAAGAACTTAAGTAATTAGCCTTGGCAGAGGAAAAGTCTAAGGCCCGATTGCTCAACAATTACACTTTGCCAAAACTTCTTTTAATATTTTTGCTAAAACATTGCATAACCATTTACCATTACAATTAAAGTGAGTAATTAAAAAATTGCATTACTCAAATCTACACAATTACTTTTTTATTTCTTTACCCGATTTAATAACTAGCTTGCAATTTTCATGACAATTACTTGGGAGTTGAAAAATCTCATTACAATTGCACAATTTTTTAACATAATGAATTTCTTCAGTTATCGTAAGTACAATTATTTATGTAAACTTACGTTTTCATTTGCAATTATTGAAGAATTGTAATTGTAATGCCCAAAAATCGAAGCTTGTCATTTCTATTGCGATTATTTGGGACTCAGCCAATTATATTTTTAAATACCAAAAATGTACTTTATTCTGTCATATTAATTGAAATTTTTAATTGGTCAAAAAATACAATTATTTATTTTATTGCAAAAAGTTTCAACTATGGATATTTTTAATTACCCAAAAATCGTAATGGTAATGGTAATTTCAAGTCAAATAGAATAACTCTATAAACTGGTTCAAACTGTTTCTTTTGTTTTTCAACTTTACTAAGTTTGAATACTTTCTGAGAAATATGGCTCTTGGCCTCTTTTTAGCAAATATTCAGAGCTTACAATCCAAAATTCAACTTTCTTTTGTTGAACCGGTTCAAATTAGTTCGGAATATTACAGCTTAAACAACTTCTGAGATATAAGAGTAGCGAAAACTACGGGTACGGTACCGGATAAATGGATTATACTAAAAGAATTTCGAGTCACGATTTGTTTTGATGGCTTTAGAACGGTCACACTTATATATAAATGGATAACAAAGGTCACACTTTTGAAATCAAAGACTTCGGTAGGAATAACGACGAGATCAAAGTGAAGTGAAAATTTGGGTTAGGGATCGTAATGGGGGAGACATGGGCAGAAATAACGACAGGATACAATTGAATTAGAAATTGGCGTTCGGAAACGGAACGGAATTAAATTGAAAATTTGGATTTAAGTTTCGAAACGAGACTGGATCGAGTTGAATGTGGAAACATGTGGATTCGGAATCAAGATGAAATAGATGAGGGTAGGAATGACGGCGCGATCGAATTGAATTGAAAATTTGGGTTATGGATCGTAATGGGGGTTCGGAAACGGTACTAGATGGAAAAAACGTGTTCAGAAATAACGACGGGATTGAATTGAATTAATAAGTTTGGGTTCGGAAACGGAACGGTTTAATTTGAAAATTTGGGTTTGAAATCAGACCGAACAAAATCGGATCGGGACTTAATTCAAAATTTGGGTTCCGGATCGAGACGGGATCGAATGTAATAGATCTTTTGGGTTCTGGATAAGGATGTGATAGGTTTTTGTAGAAATAACGACCGGATCGAATTGAATTGAACATGTTGATTCGGGCTCAAGTTGAAATAGACGCTTGTAGGAATAACGACGGGGTCGAATCAAATTACAAATTTTGGTTTCGGATCGGAACGGGATTCAATTGAAAATGTTGGTTTGAAATCAGAGGGGACAAAATCGGAAAGGAACTTAATTCAAAATTTGTCTTTCGGATCACGTCGGCATCGAATTGAATTGAACACTTGGACTTGGGATCGGGATGGACTAGACTTGAGTAGGAATAAAGACGGATTGACGGACGAATTGAATCGGAAATTTGGGTTCGGGATCGGAACGGGGAATCGGAACGAGATGGAACAGACGTAGAAATAACGACGGAATTGAATTAAAAATTTGGGTTCGGGAACGGAACGGGATAAAATTGTAAATTTTGGTTTGAAATCAGAAGGGACAAAATCGGAGAAGGAACTTAATTTAAAATTTGTCTTTCGGATCACGTCGGCATCGAATTGAATTGAACACTTGGACTTGGGATCGGGATGGACTAGACTTGAGTAGGAATAAAGACGGATTGACGGACGAATTGAATCGGAAATTTGGGTTCGGGATCGGAACGGGGAATCGGAACGAGATGGCACAGACGTAGAAATAACGACGGAATCGAATTGAAAATTTGGGTTCGGGAACGGAACGGGATAAAATTGTAAATTTTGGTTTGAAATCAGAAGGGACAAAATCGGAAAGGAACTTAATTTAAAATTTGTCTTTCGGATCACGTCGGCATCGAATTGAATTGAACATTTGGATTCAGAATCAGGATAGAATAGACCTGGGTAGGAATAACGTCGGATTGACGGACTAATTGAATTGAACATTTTGGTTCGGTATAGGAACGGGCAATCGGAAACGGAACGCGATGGAAACGTGGTGAAATACACGGGAACGGAACGAAAAAATTTGAGTTTGAAACAGACGGACAGGATTATTAATTTTCGGATCGTGATGAACTTCGATCAACAACATAACGAGATGAATCTGGTCTCGAACAAACGAAACACGAGATGGAATCGAATCGTATTGAAAATTTGGAATTTGGGATCAGAACGGGGAATCGAAATCGACACGAGATATGATTGAATTGTGAATTTTAGTTTGAGATCGGGACGGTACGAAATCGGGAAGGAACGTAACGGGCAATCGGAAACGGAACGACATGGAATAGACGTGGGTAGAAATAACGACGGGAAAAAACGGAGCGGAATTAATTTGCAAATTTGAGTTTGAAATCAGACGGAACCAAATTGGAACGGGACCTAATTCAAAATAGGGTTCCAAATCGAAACGGAATCGAATTGAATTGATTATTTGGGATCGAACCGGGGAATCGGAACGAGATATAGGGTATAAACGTGGGTTGTAATTACGACGCGATCGAATTGAAAATTTGAGTTTGAAATCAGACGGGACAGAGTCGAATTATTTTAAACATTTGGGTTCGGGATCAGGATGGGGCATCGAATTGAATTGAAAGTTCGGAATCAGAACGGGGAATCGGAATCGGAACGAGGTGGGATAGACCTGTGGATTGAAAATCTGGTCTAGGGAACGTAATGGGGAATCGAAAACGAAACGAGATGGAATCGAATCGTATTGAAAATTTGGATTTGGGATCAGAACGGGGAATCGAAATCGACACGAGATGTGATTGAATTGTGAATTTTAGTTTGAGATCGGGACGGTACGGAAACGGGAAGGAACGTTATTGAATGGAATATTTAAATTCGTAATCGAAATCGAAAAGTGTTTGAGTTCTCTTTACCGCGCTTAAATCTAGTTTGAACCAATTTTCATTGAGTTACAAATGGCTCTGATTGTATCTGATTTGGATTGATAAGTCACAGACTTTAAAATTCCAAACTAGTTCAATTTTGAGCACACGGCTAGCTTTTTGGTTCTCTTACTTTTTGATTGAACAACATAAAACAGCTTGATCACTGATCACTGATATAATTTGAATAAACAAAAGTTGAATCAAAAAATTCTCGAAATTGGAAATTGAGTTTTCAGTGATCAAGAATTTTCATGAGCTAACGGGCCTTAGATTATTCTGTAGTCCTACCAGGTAATTGAGTTAGATGATCACTTTTTAATTTGAATTTTTTAAGCATGAATTTTATAGCTAGCATTTCTACTTAGACACTAGGTGTAAGCTAACATTTAATTCATTGATAGTCATGCCCTATTTTGCCCTCTTTTGCACCCTATTTTGGGTCTGGATATATCACACATCTAACTCATACCACATACAGTAGCTCAGTCCAGTTGCCCCAGCATCCAGTGTAGTAGTAACCTCATTTTGTGCAAAGTTGAGTGAACCAGCGAAAAAAAAAAGAAATTATTCATATACAAAAACCTTCAATGTTGAAGTCCTAGCACAGCCTGCGACAAAGCCAGTACGAAGAGAGAACAATGGTGAGTCTGTGTCCCCCCTCCCCTAAGCATATAGAAATTGGATTTTTTTGCTCCCGCAAACTTTTGATATTCAAGCTTTTTCTATATATTACCTACAATATATATATAACTATCCAACCATTTTTGTGTACATTTTTTATTTGTATTTCGTTCCTTCCAAATGTTTTGATTGTAAGACAAAAAAAAAAGATCCAAACGCTTCAGCGCTGCACCTGCCGATGCCCGAACGCCCGCTCGCCCGCCTACAAAAAAAAAAACCGCCGCAAAAACAACAGCAACAACCTGCAGCCTGCTCGCTCACCTGGCCAAAGGCATTTACTGGCCAGAACGGGCTCAGGCTCGACGGCTCCTGCTTCTGCTCCTAAGTCCCGTTTCCCTGTGCTTCCCGATTCCGGTGCATGTGCGTTAAGTTGCTATATAATCGAAATCGAGAAAAGAAAAGTTGATACCAGCAAGGCAAAGCAAAGCAAAGCAAATCAAAGCAAAATGCAACAAAAACCGCAAGAAAAAATCAAATTTTTAAAAATTCAAAAAGATAACGAAAAACAAGGGCGCACGCTTGGCACTTCCACACACACACACACACACACACAGACACAGACACACACTTACACACTGGAATGCACACACTTTTGTAAGCTTTGATTTTGATTACTTTCTTTGTTATAAAAGACCAATCAATACTCGAATGAGCATTTATCACTAACTAAACTTGCTGAACTAACCAACTTATATTTATATTATATATTTAACAAAACAAAAAAAAAAAATGATATTAACAATTTCAGACAGCACTGCTAAAGGCAAAGCACAGCGGTCAATGATCTTATCCTTAACCGTAACTCGTCGTTTTTGAACTAATCCGTAATTTCTGTTTTTTGTTTAAAATGAGGCAAATCGGTTAACTAATACTTCAAATAATTGTGTGAATAAATGTATTTTATAAGATTGATCCACTCGATAAAGAGTTTTACAGAGAGATCTACGATTTGATGTACTTACTTTGAAATATGTGTGGAAGAATAATTTCCCGAAAATTACAAAGTGATTGTTTTAGTGACCTTTTGATTGTAAATCGTAGAACTTTTTAGCAGGCTCTAGGTCATTAAGTTATGATTTTGTCCATAACTTATCTAAAAACAAGACATGCACAACACCACAAACGAGGCTGGTTGACTGTATAACGCTATTTCATGAATACCAATTCAATCTTCAGCGTAGTCTACGCCCGACTTCAATGAGCTTGTTTCTCATCCGATCGACTGTAAGCAATATTTGAAATAAGTGTTGACAAATTTTTTTTACTATTTTGAAAAATAAGCTCAAAGGAACGTAAAGTATTGTAAGGGATTAATTTTTTGGTACCGTCTAGGTCGGAAAGGGATTAAATTAAATGTTACGTAAGGGGTAAATTTGTTATTCTACACTTGCAAATTCTGAATACTTTTTCATTCAATATAACTTCAACAAGCTTTGATCACTAAAAGAAAACAAAAGGAACTTTAAGCTAGCTTATGGCTTTCAATTTCTACCGAATCACTCTTGCGAGCGATCTTTCTTTTATTCTAAATATTGCTTCATTTTAATCTTACTTGACTAATCTGATCTGAATTTGAATGGACCAATTTCCAGTGCGGTGTCATGTGCATTCTGATCCTTACAAAAAGGGACATGTTTATGGGTTAGGTCTTAGCTTCAGGCGGAGCAATCATATTATTTGCAACAAACTAAGTTTTGGTGTCCCAGGATCATAAATATATTCAGGCCTCTTCTCGTTTCCGAATTGGACTGATCGGAATTTGTAAGAGAAACGATTATAAATGAAAGATACATGAAAATTTTAGGTTTAAATCCTATTAACATAGTCGAATTACGTAGATTTTGCATGAGTTGATTAAAATACAATATGAGAATAGGCCAGATTACGAACGAAGAATTTATACACAGAGAAAAAAAAGATAAAATTTATTTAAAAATTAGCTTTTCAAATAGTAGTAGTAGTGGTAGGTATTTATTTATAAAAATTGTGGCTTGGTTTTCAACCGTCAGCCATAACATTTGAGGTTTTTTTACATTGTTTAAGATAAAAAACAAACAAGAGTTTTAAACAAAGAAACATACTTCTTGATTTCAGCATTGACCAAGACAAGATAAAGGGAAAGATACATAATTCGATTTCAGAAAAGTTACAAATATTCATTTATAATAGCAGTTCTATATTTTAGCGCCTGTTGTAAAAAGGAGGATAGCGCTGTCCAGTTCTTGCCATTTAGCCAATTTATTACGTCTGCTTCCAAAAGAAAACGGCTTCCCAGATGAAGTGCCCATCTTATTCTCATTCTAAAATTGGGCATACCCCAAGCAGATGCATGACGTCTTCCGTTGCGTGCAGATTACAGAGACTACAATCTGTGTTATCAGTGCTCCAGTGTGGCCTGTAGTTGAGGCTAAGCATCTCACAGCGAGCCCTACAGATCAGAGAGATGGCGTGAGTTTCATACCGGTCATGAAAGTAGTTCAATGTGTTCAGATTAAGCTCCAGTTTTTTGTAGGTGTTTCGTACCACACTTTGCCTTGCTTGGCTTTGGAATAAGTCTCTTTCTCTGCTAACAACTTTCTCCAACAACAATTGGTGAGATCTTTCCCATGATCCGATGCATTGAAGGTCAATGGGTATATCATGATCCTCAAATAAGGACAGCCAATTGTCAAAAACTTGGGACTTTTCTGACAGCATCATAGCAGTGACTATTTTGACTAGTCTACAGTTTGGCATATCCATGACTTTCCGGATGTATGTGAAGTGGTTTTGCAAACAGTACAGGAATAAGAAAGGCAGGCCAGTTTCTAGGCGGAGTGCTTAGTTCGGTGTGGTGCGGGGTAGTTTAAACATGCGTTTAATAAATAATCTTTGCAAACGCTTCACCTCCTCATATCGGCAGTGTTTCCAGATTTGAGATGCGATGCACATTAGTGATCTAGCAGTAGCTTCAAACATTCTAAATTTAGTGCCCGGCAAAATGTGTCTTTTTCCAAAAAAGTTTTTCCAAGTGCTATTTATTACTTTTCAAATATCGATTGGAAATTTTAACATATCAATTTAATATATTTTCATATCGGATTAAAATGAAAAATATCAATTTTTTTTCTCGGTGTAGCCATTTGAACAATTCAAACTGACAGCGAATCCAGTTGATCCATATATATCCATAATAGATAGATAGATAGAAATTTTATGGAATTTCCATATAGAGCTTAAAACAAAGGTTTTAACCAGTCCTGAACCGAAACCCCCAAGAATCGGCTCTATTCTTGTTTTTCTAAATATTCCCTCCTCTGGCCGGGACATCTAAAAACTTTTTTCTTTAAAAACTTTTACCCAACGGGGAAACCTTCACCAGCTAATGGAGCCAGCTGTGAAGTAACTATTTACTATACTATTGTAATGAAAAAGCAACTTTAAACAGTAGGTCTCTTTCTTTTGTGCGATAGTTTTAAGCACACAAGCCAAGAGATGCTTGGCATGGCCCTTTGAGACTAAAGCCAACCCGCTGATTGAAAAAACTTTCGGTTCAAATATATTGACCGGTTGAAATTCATTTTATACTGTTGAAACGGAGCATTATCATTTCTCTCGGCATCATGTCCAAACTCGGCATTTTACGACTTCGAAAAGGCAAATACTGCATTATTCATATTGCAAAACAAGTTCGAATATTTTATACCTAGACGGTCATGATAGCTTATAAGGTCCAGGCAGATAACCAAAATAAATAATATTGATTTGAAAATCAATCACAGAACTTTAAGCAGGCTTCTGGTCAATAATTTATGTTTGTTCATACTTTTTTAAAACAACACACACTGGCGACTGTACAGCTATTTCATGAATCTCCCGATACAATCATCAGCAGTCTTTGCCTGGCTTCTGCGAATCGGAAGAGGCCATCTCATGCCTGCATTGTTATAACCGTTTGGGAACTCCAAAGGCAGGTTTATAGCAAAATCCGACATCAACGGTAATCGCCATATGACAGAAGCTTTAAGTGTGTTTGTGTGTACGGCCCATATCGGTTCTTCTGTATTACTGGGGAAAGTTTTTATAATCTTCTTTAGATGGACGCGTCCTTCAAACAACAAAATAGGTCTTAATTTGTTTCACAAAAATATTTCAACTTTTTTCAACTCGAACCAAAACCGGATATGGAAACCGAACCTTTGACTATCCAACGGGTTCAAACCCACGGACCGAAGTATCAACTGCAACTTAAGGGAAACAGTTCTAAGTCATAGTACATGTTTCCGATAGAATGCAAAACCAAAAAAACTTTCCCAAAATTCAAAAATCAAGTTGCTAAGATTTTTGTATAATATACGTTTGTAGCTGATTGGATGAAAAGAGTTTCATGCAACAGTTTTTCGCCCATTTTTGAAGAATTTCAATAGATAAATATTCATTTCCGACCCCATAAAATATATATATGACGAAAAGCTGAATCGATTTATCCGACCGTCTGTCCGCCTGTTTCTACACTCAGAAAAAAAACGACCGGGATAGTTCTAGACCGATCGGGATAGAATTTATGCCGTTTTGTACTTGAAATTTTAAGTATGTTTTGTTCTCGAATGTACTTAAATTAAGTACAAAACATACTAGAATAGAAAAAGGTATGTGAAAATTATTCAAATGAGAACAACGTTCTTGAATCAAGTACATTTCGTACTTACAGTTAGCCCAAAAATTTAAGAAAAGATCGAACTTAGTTCAAGTACAAAATTTATTGGATTAAGTACAGAATAGACTTACAGAATAGCTCCAAAAAGTGAGCTACGAAACTGCGAATTATTTTACGTTAAATCTGTTCTTGAAATTCCCTCCTTGCTCTAACACGAGATTTCCGACCTTCAGTATAAACATCTTGGTCTTTAGTTAATTCATTTCCTTTGGATTTTGATATTATATAGAGACCTTTATAGGCTTCGACCAAGAACATTTTGTACTTAGTTTTTGAAGTATTATTTTGCTTCAAACATGGTTTGTGGTTGACTTTTGAATTATTAGACTTCGATAAAGAACCTTTTGGCACTTATTTTGAGAGTAAATCGGGCTGTACTTAAGACCATAACAAATTAATGATATGACCAAAAGGATATAATAATAGTTCCAAATTTACTTAAAATCTCCCGAAACAGTCTTCAAACAATATTTTGGGATTAAAAAATCGTACTTCAATGAAGGATTTTGTACTTGAATCAAGTATTTTTGTACTTACCGTACTATTGACACCGTTCGTACTTGATTCAAGTACAAAGTTCTTGGTTTTTTTTCTGAGTGTACACAAACTAGTCCTTCATTGCCCAGAGTCTTCTTTTTACTGCACGCTGCTTATATGACGGAACCAACCGAATCGGATGACTTTATCTAAGAGCTGCTATAGGAATCATCGATCGTAAGATTTGCAAAATTTGGTCAAAATCGGATGACTATATCTTATGGCTGCCATAGGACCGATCGGTAAAAAAAAAGGTCTGAATGAAAAAAAAAAAATTTTTAATTTTGTCGCTCTGAAACTCGCTGATTGTTTATTTTATATGATTTTTTAAATATTTCCAAACTTTGGTCGATATTGGATGACAATAGGTTGAAAGTAAGAACAAGTATTTTATTTTAGTGATATTTTTAAACCAGTATTTACAAGGGTATAAAAACTTCGGCACAGACGAAGCTAGCCTAGCCTTCTTGTTTTAGTGTAGCTTGGAAAATGAGTTCGCGCCCATACAAACTTGATCATCCATTTTCTACCCAGGGAAGTAAATTTGCCAGAAGAGTTATTGAGTTTTCATCTATATTTCTTTAAAAATGAGATGAAAAACTGATGGGTTGATACACAAACAAAAAAGTCACCACTATATTTGGCAAATTTTCCACATTTTCTGACAGAGCTTTCCAAAATCTGTTGTGGAGACTTACTTAAAGCTACGGTGAAAAATTGAACTTGGTACATATCTCTTATGTTAGTCAGACATCGTAAGTAAAAGTTGGTCCTGCTTGACTTCGATATACCCATTCTTCTTTGTGTTAGTTACCAGACCATGCTGACCTCCAATTTATGACAAAAGTTGCGTTCCTTAAGGAAAAGCCGAAAAATATGCAGACATTTCTTTTTATTAACGGAAACCGCTTTGCTGAACTCAATCGGTGATATTCCTATAACTACGCTATTTATTATCCGATCTTTATGAAAAAAATGAGTTTTAAACGTGGTTAATTTACGGGGTCGAAGATAAATTCTTCTGCCTAATACTTACATTTGCACGAACTCAGTAATCCGTTTTACGTGTAAAGAGATATTAAAATATTTTCATTTAAAAACATTTCAAGATTTTTTTATAACAAATTTTGATAATGTCTTAGAAGATCGGTTGAAATGTAAAACAGCATCAGAAAAAAATCTTTGCCTAATTTAAAATTTATTATCAAATTCCTAGAGGTAAGAATTTATTGGAAATTTTACCAATCGGTCTACTTTGCACACTTAACGCTTTGTTAATGGCAGCATCTCTCTCGGTGTTTATCAGTGCTCCCCAGCCATAGCCTCTGGGGGCCGAACACAGTCGGCAATTCACTAAGTGTCTGAGAAAGAGACAGTTACATTTTCCGTACTCTCTTCTTGTATTCACTTCTCACAGCACACATCAAAGACAGAAAAAAATCTATTAAATAAATCTGGAAATGAATCACTGTTCTGTCTGACTGTAACCCAATAACAGGACGTTTTTGGCAAAGATTTCACAAAAAATAATTGCAAAATGATTCAAAGGAAAGCCGTACGGCTAACTTTTATTGTTGTGGTCAAGCGTGAGCGCCTGCTTAGAATAGAGAGAATAGAGTAGAATTGTAGGCTTTTGAGTTAGTTTTCTTTGCCCCCCCCTTCCGCGTGGATCATTAAGTTTAAGGACTACGCTGTCTTCGTTTTGCTTTTAACAGTGCTGGGAATCACATTTCTACTCTGCACCCCCACACAACAAACTTTTTCAGAATGCACACTTCACAACACACGAACACACACACACACACACACCAAAATACACTCAGTCAGTCATTCAAAAATCATTTGTTTCATCGCCGAAAAAAAAAAAACAGAAAACGACATTCCACTACCACTTATTACAGCCACTCTCTAACTATCTCTGTCACTCTGCAGTTACCCAAATAACAAATCTTTCCAAAATCAAAAAAAAAAAAAAAAAAAACAATACGACTATCTCTCTCACTCTCTGTCTCTATATCGCTCTGCCGAAGACACGCTGGACTGCAGCAGCAGCGTTGGCTACTGTACTTTGGACAGTGTGTGATCGGTCTCTCTCTCTCTGGCTTTGGTACCGTTTCGGTTCGATTTGCTTTGGTTTTTACGTATTCATTTTGTGTGTCAAGTTTAACAGCGACGACGCCAAACGCCGGCACATTTTGTTTATTCCATATTTTTGGCAATACGCTTTCGGTTTTTTGTTAGCCAAAGAAAAACGAAAACTTTTCTGTTCCCAACCGCAACCAACAACTACAACAACAACAACTACAGCGATTTGCTTTCGATATGTCCCAGATATTAGTACATAGACCCACAACTCCACCCAGAGGAACACGCCACAACACACATACACACAATTAATACCACTTACTCTATTTGATATATAACTTAAGTACGTTTTTGGTTTTTGGATTTTTGATTTCTGTGTTCCCCCCGCCCCCCAAACCCCACCTGTGTCTTCTTGTGTTTTTCGTTTCCCCTCCCTCCCCACGCCCGCCTTGGTTTTTGAGTAACGACTAACCGCAGCCTCTATATATGAATATCTGTATATACAATATCTATATATATATATCTCAACTTATAACTTGTTTCTGCTTTGTTTGTTTTTTTATATATAAACCACCACCTTATTTTCCACAACAAAATTTCCAACTCGAATCGAAAACAAATTTGCATATTTAAAAACCGCTTTTAAATATACAAACTGACCAAATTGACAACATGAATCGAACCCCCGAATATTGCCATATTATGACCAAAATGACAAATGACAAATGCAATGCCATGCAATAGGCCCGTCGGCTTCTGGGGCAAAATTGTCGGCTCTTTGTGCGTGATCGCTGGTGTGCTGACAATCGCACTGCCGGTACCGGTTATCGTCAGTAATTTCAATTACTTCTATCACCGCGAAACGGATCAGGAGGAGATGCAGAGCCAAAATTTCAACCACGTTACAAGTTGTTCATATTTACCTGGTGCACTAGGTACATATATACTACATACCCAAGATCTCGTTGATCAAACTAATTAACCGCACCTCTCTCTTTGATGCGTATTTGCTAATCGTTTGCTCTCTCGCACACACACACACACACACAAGGTCAACATTTAAAGAAATCCTCACTTTCCGAGTCGTCATCGGATATCATGGATTTGGATGATGGCATTGATGCAACCACACCAGGTCTGACTGATCATACGGGCCGTCACATGGTGCCATTTCTGAGAACGCAGCAATCCTTTGAGAAGCAACAGTTGCAGCTGCAACTGCAACTGCAACAGCAGCAGCAACAGGGACAGGGACAGCAGCTGCAACAGCCGGGACTGGGGCCGGGCCCAAATGGCCTAAGGAGCACAAATAGCTTACAGTTAAGGCATAATAACGCAATGGCCGTCAGTATTGAGACCGATGTCTGACTACTAGGTAAGTATGACAAATGTAACAAAATTGAAATAAGTTGGTAACTCCGTACAAACCAAGTTTCAGAAACAATGAAGTTCGATAACTAGCTCCATATTTCCAAATTATATACTAAATTCTTAGCTGGCTCTGAACCACTTTCGAACCAGTGCGATCCCCAGTATAAAACCAGCTCACTGCCCGTCCAATCAACCAGACAAGATCCCAAGTTCATATCTAAATTAATTCCTCAAATAAAACTCTGAACCACTTTCGAACCGGTTTAAATTTCTAAGATCTAAACTGGTTCAATCTAGTTCGAAACCCGTTTTTCAATCAGAACAAGTAAGAAAGTCGGACAAGCCCGACTGTAATATATTCTGTACCTGGAGTAGCAGCTGAAATCAGCGCTACTGAACAATATAATAGATCTGCATTGAACAATGAGGGATTTCAAAACTGACCAATAGATGACGCCACTACTGCCAGGGCGTGGGAAGTAACACTCCTTTTGGTTATAACTTAAGAATTGTTCATCCCAACCTTATCATTTCTTCGGCAAAGCGATAAATAAAAAATAAAAAATCGGGAAGTCACTTTTTATATGGGTTTTTGCCTCTTGCTGGAACCCGAACATCAGAGTCCCCAAAGCCCCTGGGGAACGTACATACTCCGCAATCCTCTCCAAAAGCTATTTCGAAGTCATATATCACTGTGTGTTAGAGACAAGACACAGTCACGATTTCGGCGTTAACACTTCATGAGGAACCCAGCCGTATGTGGGGGTTTACGCCCTTAGAGACCTTCAGGTGTTACAAACGCTTAAATAGCATCAGTTCTGCAGCTTTCTTCATTTCGAACCTCTCGCATTGTTCGTTATCTTGCAAATCGCTGAAACAAGCAACCGCAGCATTGTTATTGGTATGTGTCCTGCCTGAATAGTTACACCTGCGCAATAAATACATTGTAAGGTTTGCTCCCATTTGAAATCCGTTACAGGGTTGTCTTTCGACGGACCCATCTGACAACGCCAGAAACAGAACAATAGCTTAATTTATACCGCGTGAAGAAAAGCGCTATTCCGGCCGAAATGAAGATTGACAGAAATAAGACGATTGTAAAGCCAGAGGCAGCTCATATTGAAATCATTTTAAAAATTGTAAACCACTTGGAACAGTAATGACTAAGATTGCCAACCAAATTTTTATTTTTTTCTTAGATTTTTTGCTAACATATTGTCTTTTTGGCAACCCTGTATATCTTCATATAAGGTAAGGGTCCTCCAGGCTTTTACTTCTTTAACTGCATATTGAACTGTTTCCACAGTAATGAAAACACCAAATCCGACATGTCAAGTATCGCCACACCACTTCGGTTACTCCCTTGTACAATTCATACATTCTTCGAATGTTTTATTTCATATTGAAAAAAGCTATTTTTTGACATTTCGAAAATTTGTGTGGGGTTGTGAGCCACCCATCTAAAAGTTCAAAATTCTCGGTTTTTAATCCATTATTCTTTATTAAATGAAAAAAGGAACAATTTTTTCTCATATTCTGAATTAAGAAATATCAATGAAGAGTGCAAATTGATTGATGGCATCAGGCATTTTTTCTCTTTATACGAGCACTTTTGGTTTGTGGCCTGTTCTTTTGTTTGCCTTTTAAAGTTTTTTTCCTTCTTTGGAGAGTTTTTCCACTGTTTTATTGCGTCGTCATTGCAATATTCTCTTTAGTCAAAACCGACTTTTTCAAAGTGGCTCACAACGCCCAATTCTTTTTTTTTTTGGTGACGTCACATAACCAAAAAGAAACTGTTAAAAAATATATAATAGAAGATATTTAATCAGATTTGTCATTACGAAAAAAATTATAGAATATTTAGGTTAAGTATTTTGAATTAAAGAAGGATTTTTGATTAAACTGATTTCAATGCAAAACATCCCTCAAACAAAGAGGCCCTAATAAATTAAGAACGAGAACCTGAACCTGAAAAATGCTGGATAAAAACATTACCTAAATTAAAAAAATGTTTTTAAACGTAGTTAAATATCTCACTAAAGACTAAATGACTTCATTATTAAATATTTGATCCTCTTTTAACTATTTGCAATGGGATTTTTGACGATATCTCAAGGATGGGGCATAAAAATAACACAACATTGGGCCGGATCAGTTTGTTTTGAAGTAATCCATTCGATTATAAGGGAGATTTTAAAATTTAAGCCGATTTTAGGCTTATAACTTGGCAACCCTTAGACCGTTTAATGTCAAAAGATGGCGCCAACAAAGATAGATGGCGCCAGCTGAGGTTGAGTGGCAGATTGTTGTTGGTTGATTTGACGGATTATTGAAATGCATATTTCAATGGAAAAAAAAATTAAAAACTTTGTTCATTTGATGCAATCTAAGAATTGGAATTCTCTTGGAAGAAGTTTCTATGGCACTCCCGTAAAAACAAATTTGCGCGTAAATGCTAAAAAACTGAGAGACCAGTTGAACGTTACAGAAGATGTACCATTAAAAGTAAAGCTAATAATTTTCTCTATAAATTTCTTATTCCTTTTTTCAGTCAAACAAATGGAAAATGGACGAAATTTGCGCAGTGAAATGTTACGTTGGATGCCAGAAACGTCATCAAAAGCAGTCTAATTTAGAATTTTATTATTAAAATACAATTAATATAATAATAATTAGTAAGCAGCGTAGTTGTAAATTAAACAGCAAATGTAAAACACACACACACACACACACACACACACACACACACACACAGACAGACATACACTGAAAAAAAGAAACCAGTTCACTAGGCTTGAATAGATAATTTGTAGGACTGGCTTACCAAAAGTTTTTGTTTCTTTTGTAATTTTTTAAATTGAATCTTCACACACACACACACACACACACACACAACTCTACTTGATACCTATGTTCAAATTTAGCAATTAACAACTAACAATCGTTATAGTCAAACAAACCAAATGAAACCAAACAAAAACAAACAAATAAAAAAAAACCAAAATCGAATTATCTTAGTAGACTAATCTAATTGGAGTTTCTTCCTTTTCTTTAGAAGCTAGCAAAAACAAAACAAAAACAAAAAAAGAAGAAAACAAATACCAAAACAAAAACAAACTAAAGAAACAACAGACAAACAACATACAAACAAACATACAATATCTGCTAATTTTATTTTCAACTTTAAATTATGCTCTATTAATTAAAACAAACAAAATATTAGTCAAAAAAAATATTAGTAAACATGAAACTAAAACCAAAAAAAAAAGGGAAAGCAAAAAAAAAAAAACAAAGTAAAAACTAATAAAAAGAGATAAAAACCGTTGGATGGGGGCGGCCCCCGTCGCTCTACGTAAACCGCCTCTGGTCACACAGCACCACACAAGCAGCGGGCATCAGTCCAGGAGCGGATCAAAAGCATTTGCAACAACTTTGACGGAATTCCCGATTCCTTTGTTAAATCGAGCTTACAAACTGCTTCAACAATCCAAAACATATGCAAGCAGCACTAACTCAGCAGCATGAGTTTTTGCACGGCAAATAAACTGTGATACGATACTGTTTTCGATCATAAAAAATGTATAATTTTAAATAATTTGAACTGCTTTAATGTCCGATTCGTTCCCCTGCTTCAAGTAGGTCCTACTGCAGTTGCTATGCCAAGCACCTTGATCAAGTACTTCCTCAATTCATCAACTGAAGTTCTGTTGCCTACAAGTAGGATCTGTTCCGGCCCAAGTCGTCAGCCGCTCAACGATTCACAAATTGATGTGTGAAAATACAAAAAAATGAATTAAACAAATTTATGTTTTAAATTTCTGCTGGAAATATTTATGTTTGAATGTGCTAGTCAAGTGGGTGAAAGTGTAAATAAATACGAAAAAGGTTCTTATGATTCTTTTGAAAGCAGTCCAACAGCAAGAGAAAAACCTCATCAGCGAGTTTCGATTGCGCACACTGCACCTGTAGCATTTTGCTGAATAAGAGCCAGTCCCCTGCTGAGTATAAGTCCGGATTTTCTATGTTGCTGCTAATGTTAATGTGTGACCAGACCTTGGTTTAACATTTTTGTTATCAAAACATACAAACACACACCCACACATACACAACACACGTACACACACACACACACACACACCACACACATAAAATGCTAAAACATCAAAACTGCCGTTAAGTTTAAATAAATGAGTAAATACAAAGATTATATATAAATATATATATATTAAATATATACATACATTTACATATATATATATAAATAAAATATACATAACTAAACTAAAAACTGCTATTTTGTAAATAATTAAGTCAGAAGCCGAATCTGAACAAATAGACATTTAGACCTACAAAAATGAACAACAAACCAATAATCATGGCAAGAAAAACAGAAAAAAGAAGAAAAACTACAACCCAAAAGATAAAACCAAAGCTGCTAACGATACAAAAACAATAATTAAACTTAGCAAAAAAGGAACATAACAAGAAAGGAGAACAAAAATAAATAAAAATGGGCCGTTACGGCAAAGCTGATCTTCCAATATCGGGAAAACTACAAAAAAAAAAAAAAACAAAAACTACAAATCAAAGCCCTGTCAATTTCTAAAGAAAAACAACATAACTTATGATTTCAAGCACACATTTAGTTTCAACAGTAAATCTTAGAGAGAAAGGTCTATCACGAATCAGTTTATAAGTATTAGTTTCAGCTGGATAGATTGACGAAGTTAAGACTTTGAATTGTATGATACAAATTGAACAGAGTTCCCCAGGCCGAATGCGTGCCAAAGTCATGCTTCACTGTGTGTTAGAGAGAGAGAGCAGGAGTCACATTTTCCGTTCTCTCTTCTTGGGGAACCCTGAAGTCAGTGTTGCCAATTTAGTAGGGTTGTCGAAATATCGATATCGAATACTTGCTGAATATATTTTTGGTGTGTATTTTTGTTAGTTTCGGCCACAAAAAGGAAGGTTTTCTGAAGGCTACTAATATCCAAGAGAATGACTTTAGGAAACCTTTCGTTTTGTCCAAAAACCAAATAAAAGTATTCATAAAAATATCGTCAAAAGTTATTCGATATCGATATTTCGACAACCCTACAATTTAGCTATTTTCCCCACCAGATTTAGCTATTTTGTTGAGTCGGTTTCATTTTTGCCGGAACCTTTTTTTCTAGCTAATTGTAGCTAGTTTGCAGTTCTTCAAAATGAATTTGCCATCTCTCTCTTGGGGAACCCTGTTTTATTTATTTTTCGGTCATGTCTTCTGCCACCCGACACACAAGCAAAAATTCATTCGAATTTTTTAAGTTTTAGCGAAACTTTTTGTGAGTTCCCTTTGTATCTGGCTTCGCTCTGGCTTAGCTCTGATTAGCTGAATTTGCACAAAAATATTGAAATCATTATTTTCAAATATGCAATTTGTATAATAAGTGAAAATGAAACTCGTAAAACTTTTATCACAAGCGAAAGCTTGGTAAATTCGAGTTCGCGTACAAACATTTGGTTAGTTGGATAACAATAGCATCGCTTGTTTTGCATGTAGGCAGCGAATTACATGCTCTCTCTCTCTGAGAGAGCAAGGCCGACCAAATAGAGCAGAGTTCCCAAGCCCCAGCCCCTAAGGCATGAACATACTTCACTGAGTGTTAGAGAGAGACATAGTTACATTTTCGCGCTCTCTTGTTACTACGTTTATGCTATCAGTATCATGGTTTTTTAAATACACGCTTTTTAAAATGCGCCTGTTTATGCATCTTTATAAAAACCATGATATTTCTGCAGTGAGATGCCACTTATGAAAATTTAAAAAAAAGGTGGCAGCACACTTGCACAATCAGCTGATGAATTGTTAAAAAAAAATAACAATTGCAGGAATTAAAATGGAAAGAACTAATTAGAAATTGCTTTTTATTCAACAACATAGGCGGACATCAAAGTTAGTACTTAATCTTCTGGAGTGGAGAAAGGAGTGCATGAAAATCTTAAATCATGGAAGGCGGATATCCCAGGCAAAATGACAACAAATTTCTATGCAGCATTACTCAAGTGCCCTTGCAGAGAAGATCCGGAATCGGAACCATTATTGTCATTTGACATGTCCTCTAGCCCTCGCAATACTTTTTTTTTATCTAAAATTAAAGAATCATTAATTAATTGCATTGAGAGCGTTTAAACTGTTATTTCTTGGAGCCTGGTGACTCGTTGCGACGCCTGCCCATGGTAGCCTCAGCAGCTGCATTGGTTTGGTTTTCGTCTGATGTTACTTCGGACACTTTATGCGACACAAAGCTCTCCGGCTCAAACATATATTCAATTGTGTCGCCCAATGCGGTTTCAGCCACTGGACGCTTTCCATACAGCTCGTTCATTCCATCAAAGGAGCACATCTTCCTGGTAGCACCACTTGTTCCATTGTTGCGTTTTACTTCATATAATTTCTTCAGAGAGCCCGCAACTTTGTTTTTGCTTGCACAGTGCCTCTTCTGCTGTCCAGAGGCTACTCTTGGATTCGCTTTTTGCAAATTTACATTTGGTCCAAGCACAGCTAACTGACAGAACAGCTGTTCTTCAGATGAGGTGTTGCCATACTGTTTTTTTTTATAAAAAAATCATGGTTTTTCTCAAAAACCATAGTCAAAATGGCGGTGTAGAAAAAAAAACCATGATTTGGTGTTTATGCTTGCATTTTTTGGAAAACCATATTTGCACTTGTTCGGCCAATGGTCTAGCGCATGATGAAATTTTAAGAATCAGTCAGATTGTCTCAGCGGTTCTCCTGTTTTTTATTTTTTTTTTTTTTTTTTTTGCTTTGAACAGAGAAGAAAAATGTTGGGCATTCATCTCACATTTATTTTTTTTACAAAAGCTTTTTAAAAGCTGTCACTGCTCACTTTTTGCACTTATTTGCAATAAACTTAATTTTAAGGGAACAATCCCTATAAAATACACAAAAAGGGGGAAGACACATTCAATTCTGTTTGTGCTCAACCAAAGAGCGCTTTTGCCCATGTCTTTCGCAAACTTCCAAAGTGTCTTTTGCGTAGGTGAGCGCAAGCAAAAATTTCTGCAATAGAATTTAAATATAAATGTAAATAATTGACTTTAAACTGCAAGAAAGCATTGTTACTTACGACAAATAGCGAAGGCTCGAACGCACTTCTTGTCCGCAGTAAATTTCCTTAAACTTGATGTTGACAATCGTTTATAATCCGATATAATAAATAAAAATTTAAGACCGCACTTAGTTTTTAAAGAAAAATTTGTCACTTGTACCCTCTTCAAGAATGACAACGAGAATAAGATACACAATTTTTTTCTTGCCTTTGCTCAAGGTGACTTTTTTTGTGCCTGCCTTGACAGCTGCAGCTGCCGAGCACTAAAAGATCAAAAGTTTTTCCCAGAGAGTGAGCACGAAATTTCTCTCGGTAGCCGAAACGACATGCACAAACCGCTTACCACAGCAAGTGTTTGCTAAATGTCGTAGGCTGCCATACGACAACGCTTGAAAAAGCAATCAGCTTGCTTAATTGCTGGCAGGGTCAGGGCAAGGATCGAACCTAAACGCCGTAGCAGGGCAGCTGACAGCGAAGAGGGACTGAGCAAACGTGCTCTCTAGCACACAGAAATGTTTTGAATCGAGCTGAGAGAGCCATACCGTACCGTGGCGCTGTTTAAAACAGCGATGGCCTCTGGTTCCCCCCAAGGGGCGAAAACATTTCACTATTCACACGTACACAAGCCGAACGCATTCCGAAGCTGAGACCAAGAGAGCAGAAAGCTGTCATTTGCTCGCGAGAGTTCGAAGCGATTAGATCGAAGCAAATTCACGGAGCTTTATTTCGCACACTAATACACTCTCACTATTTGGCCTTGCTCACGTCCCACTGAACCAAAATATCGTAAAAAATATCGCTAGCAATACTTATAGCCTATTCACACTACAATTCCTCTTTTCGGAATGTTGTGAATTTTGGGGAAAAAAAAAATTTTTTTTTTTAAACCCACCACTTATTACCGTCCACCATCATTGGCTTCTTCTTGCCACATGATGTAAATATGCCAGCTATAAAAGAAAAAAAAATTAAAATTCTGTAAATTTAACAATTGTGTTGGCCTCTGCTTATCAGCAGCAGTACATACTACCTCGATGGAAAGCCGCGGTGTTAGAAAACATCCGACAAATGGGCGATATAGGCGATACGGACTTATACGAAATGTTTATGGTCTGCCCAGCACATCGAAGCATTTGGATGCAATTGAGTCGAAGCAGATAATTTAATGACATTAAGTGAATAATACATTGCATTTTATAAACGGAATTAACAGTTTTGGGAATATTTTCAAATTTCATTTGGTGTTCTGCTGCGCGGCATTTTCATTTTGACATTCAAACTACGTTGTTTGTGTATATTTTAGTTGCGAATGGCTATTATTTAGTGGTGGACCCAAAAATATCGCTTGGAACAGCATGAGATAGGAACATCCCCAGCTGACGGTGGAATATTTTAAGAAAATGTGGCACGGCAAGTTCTTCCGTACCATCTTTGACGGTAGACGGTAAACGGTAGATGGACTGTAGTGTGAATAGGCTATTACGCGAAACATCAACGTGTAAAACTATTGAGAAAACACTCGCAAACGATCCGCAAATTAATCACCCGTCGCTCAGTTTGTGGCAGAGAAAGTTTTGTTCTCGACAGCACGCAAAAGATTTGTTTGCAAGCCTTTTTTGATAGTTTTTGCGAGCCTTTATCAATATCTTTTGCGATTCACTTTACCAATCGATTGCGAGCATTTATCTCGTATTCCCGTATCATATTCAAGCTCGAATACGATAATTTGACGATACTTTTGCCTGTAGTATCACTTTTGAGCTCAAATGCGATAGTTTTACCTCACTGTCGCTTGACGTTCGCTTCGTGGTGCAGTGGGGTTGAGCATCGCTGGTTTAAAATGCCGGAGGAGGCTCTCTCTGTCTTACCAAAGACCAATATAATCTCTAAGATGCCGAACGCCCATACAATGGTTTTGCAATATGCAGCTGTTTTTTTTTTTGGTGGCGCCGAAAATCGCGCTCTCTCCGCTCACACAAAGTTGAGAGCGTAAAAATCTAAAAATAGAATGCACTTGCTTGTGTGAGTAATGCTTGAGAATACGTGTGCACACTTACAGTCGTCGGCTGTTGCTGGCTCTAGAGCGCTCTCTCTCTCTCCCTGGCTTCTGGACAAAATTTCAAGAGAGCGAAAAGCCAGATGAAAAGCCAGGGTCAAAAAATAGTGTGCAAAAAAATCGTATGGCGTTACTCATCTTCATATTCTAATGTCTTTGGTCTTACTGTTTGTCTTTTCCATCTCTGCGCTGTCTCAGCGAATGCAAAAACTCATACGAGCGAGAATCACGCTCAATCGTTATTGAGCCAAATGAACAAACACCCGAATTGAATGGAATGAAGACGAACATGATTATAATAAAAGCGCCAAGAAAATTTGATAGGTTTGATTGAATAAATATCAGCAGCAAACATGTGTGTGTATAAAAGTTTGATCGGTTGAGAGCAAAGCAAGTTTATTAGGGTCTTGCTTAAGGTATGAACGTTTAGCAATCACACAAAGACGTTCTCTGGTCACCAGACTCAAAGCAGCCTAGAAAATGTTGGGAAATGGATACTCGATTTGACGGTAAAAGTCATTTTCCAAAATGGGAGAATAAGTCGTTTGTCCGACAAAAATGCCCAAAAAGTACTTTGGCTTAAAACTTGCACAGAATTGCAGACCATTAAGGACATATCACAATGTTGTAAACCGATTCCCATTAGTTTTAATCGAGATAAAGGCTTACGTTCGTCCGTCTGCCTCTAGGTCAATTTTTATATCTCTTGTGTAAAATTTCCAACATTTTAATCCAAAAACAGCTGAAACTTTTGCTTTATAAATTTTGGTTTAGCTTTCATAAAACTTTCCCCTTAAGACCTATGCATAACACACCCACATCTATCCAAAACTTGTCTATTTTCAATTGAGTTTAATTCTCGAACATTCAATCTAGCGACTTCAACTTTTGTCCAGCTCGAAAACTTAGAACAAAAAAAACAAACAAAAAAAAAAAACTAACAAAAACACACAAATCGTTTTCCGACTTTCCTGTGTACAGTGTGCAAATTTCTCAATACTCTTCTCAAAAATAAATATAAAATATAATACAAAATCTTAAACACACAAACAAACTACCTACCAAGCTTTGCTTAAAAATGCTAAATGATAAAAAATAAAACATACTTTGGACCACGAAAAAAACATCTCATAATAATGAAAACCAAACAACAAACAAAGAAATAATAAAACTAAGCTGAAGCCTGCACAGACATACCAGATCATATATATATATGTATATGTAAACAGAATATATATATATACATATAAACAATTAGTTTTTGTGTTAAATATGCGACTGAATAAAATGTTTTTTTATTAATTTGCTGCTTGTTGTAATTAAGAAGAATTTAACACATACAAAAAGAAAAAAATAAATATAAAAAAAAACTTTATACCAAAAGAAAATGAAAAGGGAAACAGTGTAAATATGTAAAAAAAAAGAAAAAGAAATCAATTTACAGCTTTGAAAACCGTCCACACGCACACAAGAGAAAGAAACAAAAACCGAAAAACCACAAAAAAAAAACGAAAAGAAAAGAAAAACCAACTAAAGGCATGAAATTCTGAAATTGCAATTAGTTAGATAAACTTCATTTGGCCTTACGAGTAATTTAAATTTGTTAACAAAAGTTGAAGTAACCTTTTGGGCGCTTCACGTGAATGTTTTGTATGCCAAGTTTATTTGGATCACATACTCAGTTGGCAGTTGTTGATTTTTTTTGTTCAATTGTTTTGTTTGTTTCCCAAACGCACACACTCACACACACACACTCACACATATATATCTAATTATATATAGATAATGAAACAAAAATTAAAACATATCGTCTTCAAGTCATGCAAAAAGTATAAATAATAATAATAATAAAGTGTTTTTTTTTTTTATAAACGTAATTTACAAATCTAAAGGCTTAAACTTAAAAGAAAGCGAGACAGCAGCAGGTGTGTGTGAGAAGGAGAAGGTGATAGGAAAATCAACTTGCCAAAATATTTAAGTGGAAAACAAATGGGGAAAAACAGCTAAGAAATCAATAATAATAAAAATAATATACAAAAAAAAAAAAAAAACTAAGAACTAGTTCAGTCTGCCGCAGCATCTATTCATAGAGTATCTAAACATAACAAATAATACTTAACGATTTTAAATCTTAACAGCTGAGCTTTGCTTTTGTCCTCTGCCCTAACCCGTTCCCCTCAACAACCTCCCCCTAACCCACAAGCGCAGCCTACCAATTTTACAATTTCTGTTTGCCAAAGAAAATAAAAGTTTGCGTTTCAGAAATTCATTAATAAACAAAGACTGGAATTAACAACAACAACAACAAGAACAACAATATAAGAATATTTAAATATATGTATAAATAGATTAAACACACATACAGTGAGGCCTTTGGGCAAAGATACATGAATGAAGCCGCTGAAGTTAGAGTTGGGTTAGGGAAATGGAGTTTGTGACTCTAATTATCGATATTTACATCAAAAGAAAAACGGCTGATTCTAAAACTTGCTTTGTTCATTTCAAGTCTCTGCCAAGCCTCGGCCTTCTATTTCCAAGTATAACTCAAGTGGGTCTACAAGCAAATGTTTTTCAGTCACATAACCAAATGTTCGCTTTTAAGGATTGAAGTAATGTAGAAGTTTCATACAAAACATTTTGTTTGACAACAAAACTATGACGTCCACTAAAATAGACTCCCTGAGGAAGACAATATAATTGCCGAAACGCGTAGGAGGAAACCAGAAACAAAAAGTGTTTTTGACGAAACCCCAATTTGCACAAGAAAACATTTTACTTCTACCTACTTTCCCCAAATTATTTGTGTGAAACTTGTATATTACTTTTCATTAGTTCACCAGCAATTTTTATCAACTTTTGTACAAATTCCTTTGATTTTTCAAATATATTTGATAGACTCTGGTCACCCTATTGCAGCGATTGTAATTTATTGATATTGGGTGAAGTTGTAGTAGAGAAAGACAAAACTTTAAATTGATTTGGTCCTAAAGGGCGGTATCCACGGCTCGCGAAATGGCCGCGAAATGAAAAACTCCATATAAAAAACTGCTGCGTAATTTTTTCGTGTGGCCGTTTCATAATCGGTTTCCACTTTTCGGGATAAATAGCTTACGTTTGCCACTACGTTATGTTAAACAAATAACGTAGCTTTAAGTGCTGTTAACGCCTTTTTTTGTGGCGACGAAACGAAAATAGGTTTTGATTCTAGTTTGTGCGGGCAAGACAACAACAACAACAAATTCAAAATGAGCGCAGCAAAAAAAGACTCCGGCAGAAAACGTCGCCTAATGACAAAAATGTAATTAAAGTTATACGAAAATGTGAATTCATACTTTATAGTTGTAAAACAAGCTCCCGCTATTGATTGGTGCTTTTATGGCCACATGTTTGACATCAATTGCTCCAATGCAGTTCGGAAAATTCCAAACCTTCTCGAACTACTTGGCGTCTTGCAGCATGCCACCCTTACTCCATGGAGCTATCTCATCCTTCAGCTCCGCGCAAATGGCATCACATACTTTGTCAATAAGGACGCCCATCCTACTTGCTGATCCGATATGACGAGGACACATGACGTTGTAGTTCTCCGGACGCTAAATACCTAGTTTCACAAGGTAGAAATAAGTCAACGAACTTAAGTTATCTCAACAGCGCCAATCCTTACTCCAATTTCATTTGAGGTGGTATGCAATCCGGGCGAGACATGCTCCTGGACATCAAGTGTGCTTCTAATATTTGTAAAAGCTTTCCGAAGCATGTGTAGCTCATATGGAAGCTCTCGTAAAAGACATCAGGATTTTGAATCATGTTCTGAAACTAAAACAAATTCTTCGTAAATTATCCATTCAAACTTCTAGGCATTACTACTCACATCTTTGAAATAGCGCCCCTTTTCACTTCTCTCGCGCAGATATGGGTTAACCCAGTACTTGTGCTTCCTCTTTTCCCTCTGTTGCTCCTCTTCCTGCGACTCCACAAAGGCCAGATTTGCCACATTAAGTTGCAGCAATAAAAGTTCGCTTCAATAGTGATATTATTTAATAAGAAATCAATATAGAAAATATGCATAATTATGCACCTTCTTACAGGCGTATATGTACTTCTGTACTCACCGTGTAACCATCATTGATATATCTTTATTTAAATTTTATTAAATTATTTTGATTTGTTTACGAACTGTTGTTTTTTTCAGCGCCAAAGCAGCGCAAGGTTACTTAGAATCGTTTATCGATAGAAAAAATTGTGTTATCGTGTTAATAGCAGTGGCTTAGCAGACTCAGTAAAGTATCTGCGGAATATCAACTTTTTCACGAGAGATTTTTCGCGAGCCGTGGATACCGCCCTTTAAGTCGGAAATTTTTCATTTTTTCTCTCTCGCACACGAACATACACAGGGCGCACGATATCAAATTTTTGAGTACATCATTAGCTGAACTCAATGCAGATACACAAAGTATAGGTTTACACTTCTTGATGTTCCCCTCCAACTCCTTTTTGGGAAATCCTGGAAGAGCAACTTAGTAACTTTTGATTCTCAGTTAAGACCATTCACACCGACACGAATCGAATGCTTGCCGAGGCAAGTGTATGGTGTTATAGGCAATATTTGCCACAGCGCCAACAGCAGCCACCACAATACATAGAATATAGCGAATTAACTGAGAGATTTACTAAGTTCCCAGTTTGTAACTGAAGCTGCTTCCTTGCTAAAATCAAAAGCAAAAGTTTCGGTAAAAGGTTCTGTTTTGGTTCTGATATTGTTTCGGTATTCGGTTCAAGTTCCGGTACCTTTTTATTTCGGTATCGTACCGGTACGTACCGGCATAGACCGGTAAAACTAACAGAAATTTTAAAACTTAAGTCCAAACAAAGTGGGTAAGCAGCAGTACACATGTATGTGTATATAAATTATCAATTTCATTTGCGTGAGTTTGCCATAAAAATTATACATGTTTGTATTCATTCAGTTTGTATTCGTTCAGTATATACTGAATGTTAACTCCTGTAAAGAAAATTGAATTTTTGAACTATCGATATTATTTGGGTGAATATTAAACTTACCAATGAATGAACGACTCAAAAGAGTTAACCCATCTACTTTTAAAGAGATTAATTTGCCTTTAACTTCCTTTTAATAATCTCAATCAGCTGCTCTGACTTACAGAGTACGTCCTAGCGTACTGATTGCGGGTTGTAAAAAAAGAAAGGCTATAATTGATTTAGAATTTGGCGGAATCCGAGGTCGTTTATCAGAGCAAACGTCCTTCCATCAAAAGTGCACAGAGAAACACACGCATCTCGAATAGTCTGTTTGTTAATTGCCACACGAATGCTGGGCTTAAACAGTTCATCAATGGACGTGGTACCAGCAGTTTTCTTTCCTGGGCTTGATTCGTATGTTCGCACAGATAAGTCTCAAAGCTTACATATGTAGATACATGAATGCAAAAATTCACATACGAAATTCATATGTACGAAATAATTTGTACATATGTATGTCCACACAGAAAAGTCTCGAAGCTTAAATTTTTCATTGTACCTGCATATGTACAATTAATTTTTTGTCCACACTCGTTTATTAAGCATTTGCTTACATTTTCTTCAATGTCAAAGGCGAAATACTGCCGATACACATTTGTTTTTGGCCTTGGCATTTTAAGCGATCGTTCAGATTTTCTTGCAATTTATAAACTAATTAATTGCTATTTGCAGTTTCGCAGCACAAACACGAATAGAAATATCATAAAAATTTACCGCGTCTTCTGCACAGAAACATACGCACATACAATGCTTTTTTTTAACAGACAGAAACAACTATGTGTTGACACTCACGGTCTCATTTATATTGGAGCCGATATACGGATTATTCTCGACACTCATTCGCTCTCGTTAGCAGCTCTAAATAGAGCGATGACAAAGTGACTATGGGCAGCTATGGAAATTAGAAAAAAAAATGCTTAGAACCGAAACTGTACCGGTACAATGTTTAGGTTCTTTTCGGTCTTTTCGGTTCTAAAAATATCGGTTCTCGGATAACGGTATACAAAAATTTAAAAATATCGGTTCCGGTTCCGGTTCTGAGTTTCAATCGGTTCTTTTCGGTACACGGTTCCAGGTCCGGTATGATTCCCTGCATTTAACCTATAAACCAGGAATGCAAATCGGTTCTTAACCTTAATCAAAGCGAACCGCAAACCGAACCACTGTGCGTCCCAAATCCCAAAAAGCTTGGCACAAGTCGAAAAACGTATTTGATTTGGCTTAAAGTTTGTACTCGACAGTTTTCGGAGTCGCTGATTAGGAATTCAAAGTCAAAATTCAGATAAACAAAATGGCGGATTTAATACGGTGGACAATTTATTCAAAAACCTATTTGATTTGGTTTTAAGTCTGTGTTTGGGGGTAATCGGGGTCGCTGATAACGAATTTGAAGTAGAAATTCAGAAAAACAGAATGGCGAATTTGGCAAGGATTTCTTCAAAACGTATTTGATTTGACTGAAAGTCTGTATTTGGGGGTTTTCGGAGTCGCTGATTACGAATTCGAAGTTAAAATTCAGAAAACAAAATGGCAGATCCAATATGGCAGACGATTTCGGCGAAAACGTAATCGATTTGGCTGAAAGTCTGTATTAAGTCTGTTTTAAGGGTCGCTGATTACGAATTCGAAGTCAAAACTCAGAAAAACAAAATGGCGGATTCAATATGGCGGTCAGTTTCTGCTGAAACATCGAAAACCCCTTTTATCGATACTGCTGTCGAGCAGTGTAAATATATTATGTCGCGGTATTTGCAAAAAACTGCACAAAACTCACGCACTACCGCACAAAAATCAACACTGAAACTGAATCTGTCGCTGTCCGCAGCCAATTTTAATTAATTTGAGAGCAGGATCTAATAAGAGTTTTGACTTATTGCTTTTTCTAACACGACTTTTCAGAATGATACCAAGAAACAATCTCTATTTTTATTGATGACTCAAACTATTTCATGCATTGTTAATAATGGCCTTGTTCACCAGCATACATCAAACATCATCCATCAAAAAAAGTTAATTGGATTTTGTTCAACGCTTTGATGAAATATTAAGGTAAAAATGGTAAGCGTGAAAGCTATCGTTTAGATTTTACCCAAAATGACAAAAATTAGCAATCATAGTTGCAGTTCACATTCGTTCACGTCAACAATTGAACTAGATCCATCGATTTTTTCGTCATCGATTTGTGCTGGTGAACACGGCCAATGATTTCGAGCAATACATTCAAATTGTACTTACTTTCTGGAATAAATAGAATCCATTTTGTAGAATCCAAATCGGTAAACTTTTCACTATTCTATACGCTTTTGAGCGTTGTTTTATTTGCCAGGTAGGGCACTTCCCCCTTATTAACGGTCATAATACAAACTAGATGTACGACTACAACTATTCCAACCATTAAAAGTCCCTAAAACAGTATTTTCCAACTTTTGCCAGCTTTTTGGGTTTTGGGACCTTAATGCGGGGCCATTTCAAATGATCGAAACCGAATCTAAAGCCACAAAGCAAAACTGTTCGTCTCAGTTCACTGGCAAGTTTTAGAATGTAAAGCAAGTACCTTCAGACAATATTACTGATAAACTCTGCGAATATTAATCGTTTCCCTAATTTATGTTGTATTTGACTTTCAGTTATATCGCCCCACAAGGCAGACTACAAGGCAGACCACTGATAGACTGTATGCTCTTAATATTCCTTTCATCAGTCTGCATTACTTTCTTAGAAGTAGCAAATTGATTGGTTTACCATATCCCCATTTCACTTTAATCCAACTTAAGCTTTTCCTGCATATTGTTTAGCGTTTGTAAGGAGCACGGAACATATTCGCTTCGTTACGAGGATAGTTGTTGTCGACTTCTACGAAGCAATCCGATATATTATTTCCATTAATGCCCTAATGGTCACGTATTCACTTTAGAAATCATAATTAATATTGAACCAAATAATAAATAACACTGAACCATGAACCACTGAACCGTACTATTACTTATTTCAATGTGGAACAACATGATACAGATATTTAGATCGAAACATTTTTAATCTGCTGCATTGCTGGGCTGATTTAACAGCAAACTTCCAGTATGAGACTAAATTATCATCGTCACTCTAAAACAGCAATGGCCACGCCTGGCCCGCAGGGATCGAACACATTTCACTATTCACACCCACACGAGCCGAACCCTTGCCGACGCATCTGCCAAAAGAGTAAACAGCTTTTCAGCCAGAGCACCAACTCACTCTCACTATTTGGCCTCGCTCTTCTTGACATACCCAGCTCTGGATTATTCCGTCCTTTTAGCAAGACGTCTTCGCAGCATGCGCACTTCAAGTGGACACTTTTCAGTTAGTTTCTAAAACATTCCATGTCCACTAAGGAACTGAATTAGATGAAAACCTTCGGGATAAGGCTATGGATCCAGTAACTCCTAATGGAATTAGTGGAATTTTGGTTACATGACTTCTTCTACAAGGGATACCACTCAAAAAACGAATTAATCCTTAGCGAAGCCGGATTATTCAAGGATTAGCTGTCCTCCTACCTCGTAATATACATGTCATCGGTTTGTATTCCTTACTTGGAAGTTTATTTGTGGGAGTCTTCTACTACTCAATATTCTGTCCTGCTTTTTTACCTTAATCGACCTTATGCCAAGAGCGTTTCCAAGGAGCATAGCCTGACAACTTCTTTTGCGGGGCCATCCATATGCAGTGTTTTAAGAAGAAGCCTGCAAACCAGTACTGAAACCACGGTTAAGTTAGCTCCGATGGTTTAAAACAGCGTTTGTTAAGACGGGCCCATAAGGCGCCGAACACATTTCGATATTTACACCGTGCGGTTTGTTCCAAAATTCACTGGCCAGCGATCGATGAAGTAGGTCAGAGCTGTCCAATACACTCTCACTTTTTGGCCTAGCTCTACTTGGCAAACGCTGTTTAGCGTTTCAAGAATTTTGTACTAAAACCAGGGCCACATTGTGTAGCACAATCTTAATTATAACTTTAAGTTGTACGGTCACACTGGGTTGGTGTAGTTTTGTTCAGAGATCTTACCAGATTTGATCGATATTTATACTACTTTACTCATCCGAACTTGCTTTTAAAAATGCATAACCAACCCCAACAACTGATCCAAGCAATTTCATTGATGTATCTTTGCTCTAGCCAAACACTGTATGAATATATGAGATCAAACATATTTATAAGTCCAAAAGCCAGTTATTTTTATCATTTCTCATTCATTTTCCGAATATTTAGCTCAAGCAACGTTAACAATTATCTTAAATATGCCTAGATAATATAATTATCACACACACACACACACACAAACACACACTCACACTCAAGTATTAGGCCCTGCGCAATTTTCTTTTGTTTCAATCGAAAATCTAAACCAAACAAAAATAAACGTAGCAAAGCGAAAACCAACTTCATGTAAACCAACCAAAATACAGATCGAAATGAAGGCATCTACTTATGACTTAAAGCTAAACCAAGACACATATATATATATTATATATATGTATATAGAAATAAAAGGAAATCAAATTATAAAACAAAACCAAACGCCGCAGCAATTATAAAAATATATATAAAAACCAAAAAAGTTGTTAAGATTCTAAAGATGAAATGTTTTATAAATAGTTAAACCAAAAAAAGAGAAAAGCATACAAAAAAAAAACAAAAAAACCAAAAAATGATTATTATATATTAAATATAAAACACACACACACACACAGACAAACAACAACAACAACTCAACCCAGCACCAAGAAAATGTACCGTTTGACTTTGCCATTCAAAAATTTCAAATCAATTTTTACATTCATTGTAAATTTCAACAACAACAAAATTGGTTTTCAAATCAAAGCCGCTTACAAAATGAAAAGCAATAATACACACACAACACACACACACACACACAGACAGAGGCAGACACACGTTACTTTATGAACAAATAAAACAAATTAAATGGAAAAAGTATATAAAAACAAAAATAAATTATGCTAAAATGAACAAAAAAAGAAATACGCACATTTATTTATGTTGTGGGGGCAAGAAAGCAAATGCAAGCAGTGCATTGACAAGCAGTTTACTGGTAAGTGTTACAAGTGAGGTGAATATCGAAGCAGTGGACTCTTAAGCAGTGTACAGTGGAACGCACTCTTAAAACAAAAATCAAAAATTTTGCATGTGCGAAACAGATAACTGCCTAACCTATAAAAATTGCGGTATGAGTAAGTATTATACTTACACCGCAAACACCGCATACACCGCATTACCGCAATGATCGCATTTCAATGTCGTACCACCGCCTACTACCGCATTTGAATATCGTAGGCACCGCATTACTACCGCAATGGTTATAATATAACCAGACGTTGCTTTATTGGGGTTAACAATGTAAGAAAATATATTGGGCTGCAACGAAGATTATATCTCTTAAGTGTTACAAATCATGTAAATGTGTCAAACGGTTTAAATGTATTGACAAATAACACGAAAAATCCACAGGACGAACATAATTGCGAAGATTACCGCTACGACCCATTGTAGATAATTAATGCCTTTATAGGTTGAACCTGTGGCAATCGATCAATCCTCATCTCGCCGAAATTGCGTAGTCTTTTATTAATTGAAGACCTGCCAAGGAAATAGTGGACGCGAAACCAGTCGGGGAATTGTCCCTCTTGCAATTGCAATCCTGTCGGGCGAGGCAGATTCTCAGGCTGTGCCCGTAAGTAGGTATCATCCGGAAGGGCGTGCGGTCCATCGCTGAGTAACGGCATAATATCATCGTGGATCACACGACGTTGGCACGCCGGGCAATGTGGTTTCATCTGAGCATTGAGTCTTGGCCATAAACAGGTCCAGCAATATACATGACCGCAGATCAGAATAACGCTGCAGCGTACATAGCGGTGGCATAGCTGACAGATATATGGCATCAGTGCACGCTTCTGACGGGTATTTGAGAGTGCAGCAACATCTCCGGATGTTTCAGCTTCAGTAGAAGAAAATACAAATGATTAATGCTTTCCTTTTGAGCTTTTGTATTATCTTTTGCCATACGGCATTTGGGTATATCTTACCAACAGTGTTGTCTACTTCCACAATATTTTCCATGTTTTAGTTTATAAATATATAATTTTCTATAGGATTCGTTACCCACCCTACCTATGAACAGGCTTGTTGCAAATTTAAAATTGCCCGTTCCCTGACGCAAAGCCCAAATTTTCCCCTAACTCATCATACTTTCAGAAAAATCTAAATATTTTTAGAAATCCATTATTTCATCAATATTTATTCAACAATCAAGCCAAAATTTTTCATACATTTCTAGCAACATATTTGAAATAGTAAAAAAAGAGTTTTAATCGATTTTACATAAACATAGTTCCCATGGTTTACCTAGCACCATTATAGTCTCGAGTGAATTTTTTTAATTGAACATATTAACGCACAATTTTTCTTTCTTTTCTCTAAGAGGAAATCAGAATTTTCAAAAAATAAAAACAATGCACTTAGTATATTCAAATGACTTAATGCAAATTAAACACTTTTGCAGGAATTGGAAAACGCAAAGCATTATTGTAAAGTGATTTTTAATTGGTTCATATTCTTTTTCTAATCGCGTTTTCACAAAAGTTATTCACAGCGAAATCCAGAAAATATGAAAATATATATTTAAAGTGGCATGCAAAATATGAAATTAGCTATATAAACACATATGAAATTGCAAAGCAAAATGAATGTAGCACTGTATCATTTTAAAGCAAATGGGCTGGTTCTCTTGTTACTTTAAGTTACTTTTATTAAATTTTCCATTTGTTATTTAAAACCAGCAGCAAATTAATTTTTTTATTTTATTTAACCAAAGGCTGTGAACAACTCAGATGAAAGCATTTTAAATCTGAGGGATGTTCAATATAATTTTCGCTTTTACACGATCAGCTGAGTTGGTTCTAGCACAATTTAAAATTCACAATCAAAACAAAGAAGTGACCTACTTGTGCCTGGAGAGAACTAATACCGTTTCTTCCTCTTTTTGCGTTAAAAGGGACCGCAGTAAGCTTTTGCACATATGGTAGCAAGACTTACTATAATCCAAGCTCGAAAGCTTAGTTATGTTCTCCAGCCACAGTAGACACCTGTTATACACTCACCAGTAATCAACGAAGGCTTTTTTCTTCTTGATGCACAATGTTGTCGATAAGGTTGTTTTGTATTGTTGGTAAAAGATTTTTAGTTTGTATTTTAGTTGCTATGCACCACTTATTTGTTTGACTGTGTACTTGATATAAATTTTATTGCATTTGGTTGTTTTTCGGTTTTTAAATGTGGTGCTGTGTTGCAATCACTTGTATTCACTGTACTTCGTTTTCGATTGTGTGTTTGTTTGTTTTGTTCGTATTTAATTGCACCTTACACTGGTCCATGCCATGGATAACCTTTGTGAGAGCGATGGGGGTTTTTTTTTTTTTTTCTCACTTAGTACACTTTTCCTCTGCCAAGCTTGATATTAACAAAATTAACAAAAAATTAAAAATACTTTGCAGATCGCTATTTGGGGGTAATTTTGTGCCACCTAAGAGCTACGCGCACATTCTTTGACTGCTTTTTCGTAGTTTCTTGGTGATGCTGCTACTCTCTTGGTGGTAAGCGTTTTCTCTCCTCCCGCTCTGGACAAAGGTTGATACAGCACAGCTGTAGGAGAGCCAAATGCCCTGGACTGGAATTAAATTTTAAGGGGAACCAAAAATCTGTAAGGCCATGGAAATTTGTTTTGACTTTTGGCGATCTGGATTACCTATTCTTGCAAGGGACGTAGGCGGAACGATTCACTAAGTCAGCTTTGCTGTAACCCACAGTCTGTATTACCACCCTCGTCTTCTCAAGACCAATTGGATTTTTCTTAGACGACTTTCTTAATGCCGGTTGGTTGCTGGAGCCGCGTCTAAGTGAAGATTTAGCTAGGACAGCTATTGCAATCTGTGGCTGCACACAGCAAGCTTGGGCTAGGTGGAAAAATTAACATGTCACCATTTTAAGGCTAAAAGTATAATTCTACAAAATTTCTCAAATAATTACCGAACTTAGGTCGCCAACTTCTCAATTCGAAATAAAATGCCAAACTTTTGGAAGAAAACTTTAAGATGGCTGGATTTGTAGATTAAAAAAATATAGGCAAAGGGGTTAACCCGATTTCTTCTCTGATTGAGATTTTCACGTCCGACTCTGACCAATGCTTAAACAGGAAAGAACGCTGGGTCCATAACCAAGCTGGCCGACACCTACCTTCCGAAAATTTTTGACATTCCTTTATGTCAGTCTTGCAGCGTTGCTTATCTATAGCGCCCTCTGCCCAGAGTTGACGTTGATTAGGTGGGTGTCTCAACTAAACATCGCACAGACAATCGCGCTAATTCAAATCTGGATCTGCCTAGTCTAAATTTAATTTAATAAAGTATGTTTCCTGATTAAACTTAATTTGATTTTCTTTTTATTGTATTTTATCTATTTCGTTTACTCTATTTTTTTCCGTTATTTACTTCACTTTACTATAATTTGCCTTTTTATACTTATTTCTTAGCTTTATTAAATCTAGATTACTTTCTTTCTACAAAATAGTTTTATTTTTATAACCATTTTGCTCCCAATGTACACCACATATGGCAGCTATATGCTATAGTCATCCGGATTTAAATCAAACTTTTACAAAATTGTGTGGTAGTACAATCTATATACATATAGTGATAAGACATTGAGTGTGATCATCAGGCGGAGAAAACACCGTTAGTTAGAAATTTCAAATTTCACAATAGCTTTCTATAGTGATCGGACATTGTACTTTAAGAAAGCATTTCCTCAACGCCGCACCCATTGCTCTCCAAAACAAAAAAACGTTTAAATGTTGAAAATATTTACTAAAAGTGTGTTTTCGATATCGATGAATAACAAACAATTTTATTTGTTTAAAAATACAATTTGAAAACAAAAAAAAATCTTCGCTTGCGTCAGGCCATGATTCGAACCCACGACTGCTGACATGGGCGGCTGACTCTCTACCTTCCGCCACGCTGGCCATTTCATTGCGTGACAAAACATTTATAATTATGATGCCTGCACACAGCAATAATTTTTTGTTTTGTTTTTTTAATAAGGCATTATCTATTATAAAGATAAAAGATGCTCAAATAAATGCTGAATTGTTTGAAAGGAATTTTAAAATCTTTCTACTAGCGATAGCCCTTGCTTCCTCCCAGGGGCCGAAAACATTTCGCTATTCACATGTACACGACCCGAGCGCTTGCCGAAGCTGGAGACCAAAAGAGCAGCGTCATTCTCGACAGAGTTCGAAGCGATTACGTCAAAGCAGATTCACGGAGCTTTATTTTCGCACACTTATACACTCACATTTTGGCCTCGCTCAAGGCCATCGCTGTTTTAGATTTTACGCTCTCAACTTTGTGTGAGCGGAGAGAGTTTTATTTCGCGCCACCGCGCCAAAAAAAACAGCTGCATATTGCAAAACCATTGTATGGGCGTTCGGCACTTAGAGATTATATTGGACTTTGGCAATACTCTCTCACTTTTTGGCCTCGCTCTATATCTATAAAAAGAAGAGTGTACTGACTGACTGACTGATTCACTGACTCATTGGCAATCATCGCACAGCCTAAACGGTAAGAGATAGAGGGCTGGCTGTAATTTGGACAGGAGTTCTGTTAGTGGTGAATGCGTACTAAGACGGAGCCCACGAGGAAAATGGACGGAAAATGGTGCATTCAAAAACTATTTTTCTTCCGATTGGCTTCAACCTCGGTTTGTATGATGGAATACGAAATATGTAGTTTGAAATATGATTTTCTGATGTTGGAAAATTTGACCCAAAGGTCGCAAAATTCAGCATAAAAATTATTTTTCATACGATTGGCTTGAAACTCGGTTTGTAAGGACAGAATGAAATAATTTAAAATGTGATTTTTCAATGTCGGAAAATCCCAGGAGGGAAATAACGGGAAAACCGGCATGAAATGTACTTTCATCCGGTCGGCTAAAAATTCGGTTTGTAAAGATATAATACGAATTTATTTGAAATGGATTCTTCCAATGGTAAATTTGACCCGATGGTCGGAAAATTTCCGGAAAATTCATCCGATTGGCTTAAAGCTCTGTTTCAATGAATGAAATTTAAAATATGATTTTCCAATGTCGGAAAATCTGATCTCCGCGAGTGAAAATGTACAGAAAATGCATGCAAAAGAACGTTTATTCATCCGATTGGCTTAAAACTCGGGTTGAAACGATAAAATACGAATTAATTTTGAAGCTTACGATTTTCCAATGACGGAAATTCCGCCCCCAGGCAAATTCCAAGAAAATTCTACAGGGAAAATAACTATTTTTTCATCCGATTGACTGGAGACTCGTTCGTGCTGAATCAAATGCGAAATAATTTAAAGTGTTATTTTCCAATGATGGGAAATCCGACCCCGAGTAAAATGTCCGAAAATCTGGCGATGCAAAATATACATTTTTATCTGAGGGATAAAACTCGGGACAGCGATAGAGTTGGGAAAACAGGTTGTTTTTTTATTATTTTTATTTTATAATTTTTATTTTTTATTTATTTTTTTTTTTTTTTTTAATTGGTTTTTTTTTAATGTATTATTTTTTTTTATTTGTTTTTGTTTGAAATTTTATTTTTTGTCAAACCAAGTTCGAGTTGAACCGAAGTGGAAAAAAATGTTCCGAACCTGAACCTGATTCCGAACCGGAGCGAGAAAAAATTGGAAAAGGGTTCGGTTGAAAAAAAAATTACTTCAATAATAATTACGAAAAACCCCGCGTTACGATAATTCACAGCTCAAAATTGCAAACGTTTTTACCACCAACAATTAAAATTAAACAAATTAAATTATAATATTATTCCGAAAATGCAATCGTCCAAATTATATCTCCTGAGTTGTATCACATTAAAATTATTGGTCACATGCGAAATTAACTCGATTTCGTATAAAATTATCACTTTTTATGTACTGACGACCCTTTGACCAATGATAGACGACTATCGATTGAGAAATGCCTACTGAACTGTTCGGAGCTTGTGAAATTCAAAACACGAATTTTTCATTTTTCTAAGAAACCGAAAGTGTTCGCCAAATTTATTATTTAAAAATAAAATGAAATCCGTGTGTAATATTTTGGTATACTAAAACATCTTAAATTGACCAAAGAATTATGATTTAACTTCATTTCGTGGGTAGCTTTTATTTTTTGCTTTTCCATTACTTTCACCAGAACAGGAATCAATTCTACATTCCAAAAACTTTTGTGGAAGTGGAATTGAGAACAAGGCTGATTACCTTTTTTCTAGCTGCTATAAATGTTTATTTCAGGGATGCAAACCACTCGGAAATAAGGACTGGTTCGGTTCAGTGGTTCACACAGTTCTTGAACCGCCGGTTCGGTTCATTGCATGGTTTTTGGGGGCTTACTGAACCGCGGTTATAGTTCATTTTATTAACTAAAAAAAAACACACTAAAGAAAAATATTTTTGATACAAGTGTTCAGATTATTCATGAACAAAGACTTAGGTTTTCAGTTAATAGGTATGTTCAAAAACCTCGACGGGCAATTTCATAAACGTGTCTCATTTCGATTTGACGAAATTTCGGTACGTTGTTGTGAGTTGTTTTGAAACTTTCACGGTTTGAAATCGACTAAAAGCCAAGCGGATCAAAATCGTCTATAATTACCATTTTCTTTTGACTGATCAAGTAATCTCTGACATATCTGGCTCTTCACATATAAATACATTTTCAATTAACTCTCGGCCACGCACATATTTTCAAACCTTAGTTCACGCACATGGTGCCTGGCCAGACCCCTATGTATTTGAATGCATTTGTATGGAGAATAAGGGTTCAAGCTATTGAATTTTTAGCTCACGTAGGTAATTAATTTTTATTTCTTACCTTTTTATTTCGTTTTGACATAGAATCAGCTACCTGTAGGAGGAAAAATATACCTGAAAAAATTTCGAAATGTAGAAAAAAAAACATTTTTTTTTCGTTCATTTTTTTTCATTTATTATAAGCCAAAAGAAATATGTTTGAACAAAAGAAATGGAATGCTAATGGGTTTTATTGTGAAATATGATACGAAATATCTTTATGTATTTGAAGAAAGACATGAGAAGCATGTATAATCGATTTTTGAGTGTTGCTGGCAGACAGCATTATTACATTTGCAGCAGTAAAAACGAGTTTTGCGACGCACTTTATCGCCTTGTTGTAAACAAATACGACAATCTTTTCGGCCAGTGAGTGTATC
Source organism: Lordiphosa stackelbergi (assembly GCA_018904235.1). Classification (NCBI taxonomy): domain Eukaryota; kingdom Metazoa; phylum Arthropoda; class Insecta; order Diptera; family Drosophilidae; genus Lordiphosa; species Lordiphosa stackelbergi. Next base: position 84,698 of record JAEIFU010000919.1, read on the forward strand.
AGGACCACTACGGTTAGCAACAACACTAACAGGAATATTTATTTCTCTGCCGAAAAACGATTCAAAAGCCATACGAGTCGTAGGCTGTGCGAGAATGTGTGGATTATTCATGCGATTTTCAATATTTGCGAGAACCAATGTTTTGGAAAGCGTGTTCAAAAATGTGCGTCTTCCGTCTTTTTTTAGTGGTGCCTCCATTCTCTTTGCAAATGATATATGTTGCCAATGCCATTACATCAATAATGTTACAGAAAAAAGCTAATGTCCAGCGTCTGGTTGGCCGTTTTGTTGTATAATGCGTAACCATTTGATCCATAGAATCAACGCCAGCCTTAGTCGAATTATAAAACAAAATCGCTTCGGGTTTCAATGCTTCGCCTTCAATATTCTTTGTGTAATGAACGGTTGATAGTAAATTTACTGCCCTATTCTTTTTGGCACATAACTGCAAAGTGCAACAAGGTTTTCATAGAAACCAAACACAGATGAAAGGACTGGCCGTTTGTCATTCTTCTTCACTTCTTTTGGAAGACATCTTTTGTTTGAACGAATAGTGCCAACAAATGCGATGCCAATTGCAGCCAATCGTTTAGTACCGTCCAATGTTGTGAAAAAATTATCGGCTACCATTGTTCTGCCGCTATTGGTGTAACGATTTGCAAAATGCATCAACACATTTTCGCCTTGATTCACCTCTCTCTGTGCTCCTTCTTCTTTTCCAGTGTATAATTTTCCTTGTAGGGGAAATTTTGTTTTCGAATCGCATGCCCACCATACTTTTATTCCATATTTTGCTGGCTTTGATGGAATATATTGTGTAAATTTAGTTCGGCCACGATATGGAAACAACTGCTCATCGACGGTTACATTTTCATATGGCTCATAATATCGGGCAAGATTTTCATTGAGAAAATTCCATATATCGGAATCGGTGCTGCTTTGTCTGTTTGTTGCTGTAACGTGTTCTATGGAACATATGGCATGCGAGACAGAATATGTAATAAAAGAGAGGTAAAAACTCACATATAATCATCAAAACACACTGTATTCCATACATTTCCATACAAAATACATAGGGGCACCATGTGCGTGAACTAAGGTGTACTTTTTATATCCTCATTTTTCGTCCTGTCTGAAGGACTTTTTTGAATTTTTTTTTGCATAAATCGAAAGCCAATAAAATTTTAGGAGGGTACCTGGAAGCACGTTCCGATATCTCAATTATAAGTATATTAAATTAATGCTCAAAAACAGAATATGCCTGGCCAGAACCATGTGCGTGGCCGAGGGTACCGATTTTAAGGGTTTGCAGCCCTGGTTTATATATATTTTTTGAAGCATGTTTAAAATGAGTGTATGCAGCTCAGTTGGTACTATATGTGTACGGAGCAAAAACCAAAATCAATAAAATGCTGGGGTTCAAAACCCGAAATTTTTTTTTATTTTTTGTGATTTTATGAGTCATTGGGCGTGTTCAGCAGAATAATTGATCCCTGAGCAGGTATCAGAAATAAATTATGCATCAAATAGTTTCTGCTAAACGAGTTGCTAAATTTTTTAACAACGCAGCGGGGCGTTGAATTCAAAAATTTCGCCGTATACACATTTGCAATCCGTGTTAACATGAATGCTGCATATATGAAGCACAGTTAAGTTTAATTATATTTTAGAATTTATTGTTATAATTTACAGCCGACAGAAGACTTATCTTTGTAATCAATGCACAAAATGCACATGTTTTTATCGATAGCATGTCTATCGACACACTATTACTGTTGGTGGGAGCAGTATCACGTCAAAGTAGCGTACTATTTCTTCGATACATGCTCCTTTATCATGATACTTAAAATTGGCTATCAGGATACCGCATCACTCGAGTTCAGCAGAAGAATCAGTGCGAATTTGTACTTGATCAGGAAGCAAGTTTTTCTGCTGAACAAGGCCATTCTCTTTATATGCGACCAACTCCCTTTGAAGTAATCGAGCAGAAATTTTTCACTGACCTGTAGCAGATGACTATTACTTCGTTTATATATGAAGAAATACGCTGTAACTCACCGCATATTTTTGCACAAAAACACTTATTCCAAGTGTAAACTGCGTGAGAAAGTGTCACAGAGTGTCATTTTGCGCTCTGACCGTGAATGTGACACTCTGTGACGCAGTGTACAGCCAAAATAAGTGTTTTAGTGCAAAAATACGCGGTAAGTTACAACGTATTTCTCCACATATAATATGAAAATGACAAACAAATTTTTTACTAGCGAGTTCATAATATTTTTAATTTATTTACTATTCTTCATATGGTAGTTTTGTAGAGTGTGACAAAAATTTTTTTCATGGAAGTGAAGAAATAATATGCTGTCCACCGTCTTCGGGCCGAGTCTATTCCTATTTTCCGTAAAAATGTTTCCAGCCAAAGAAAACTTACGCTCCGCTGCTGCAGTACTTGCTGGTATTTCGTGCACTTGAAAAGCCAATTTTGACAGCTAAACCCTTAATTAATTAAATTAATTTTGCTCATCTTGTCTCCACCAAGCCACCACGTCGAAATCCTAAGTCATTTTAACGATGTCTCGCGCATTTCTATTAATTTCTTCTCGAGAAGTTCTGATCTGATGTCGTCATCGATGTCCCTTGGTGCAGATCTGAAAGATAACACGCTATCTTCGTGACGAGGAGCTGATGGAACATTGTGTTCAGATAAAGAATCGACAGATAAACTGTCAGATGAAATCAATCGCCATGTTGCATATGCTAGCCACGCAAAATTCCATTTGTTTTTCTATTTTTGCCGCTTAAGTTTAGAACTCAGACAAACTAAACCGCTTTCGATGGGTGTCAACTCCATATAAATAAAAAGCTTTCGTAAAATTCCGAATTAAAAATAAATGCAAGCAAATCAGCGCAGTGTACCGTTTCACATTTGGTGGTATTTTTGCCCCTGTATTTTGGCCTTGACAGTCACGTACTGCGCGTACGCCCACCCATCGGTATTTAGCTCAATCGCTAGCAGACGATTTAGTTGGTCTGAGTACTAAGCTTTATAATAAATTTAAGAAAAGAAAAAAACTCTCCGTCTTGAACCCTAAAAAAACGTCTTTAATTGTATTTTGATTTGTACACATATCCTCTGAGCTACGTACACACATTGCTAACATGCTTCTTTAACTGTAGTAATAGTATAAAATTTGCCTTTGATAACAACTATTAAAAATGCGGTAGTAATGCGGTGTCTACGATATTGAAATGCGGTAGTAGGCGGTGAAACGATATTGATAATGATGTGTCGAAATGCTCAAAAATAAATTGTAACAAAAATGGGTTTGGCTCTTCATAAATGCGTATGCGCATTGTATTATGTATGTAGATATAAATTAGATCGAGTCATATAATAAATCAGGGTATTTTGAGGTGGCGAAAATTGCGACACCGCTTCAGTTCTCTGATGCGAAAAACATACAACAAAACAAGAAACGGAATCCAGAGATTAAAACCGAAACGAAAGACGGTTAGGATTACGTTTACGGTTTGGGCGATCACTTTATTCCGGTTACGGTTATATTACGGTTGTGGGTATGGGTTACGGTACGGGTTATGGTTATTAACTAAGGTTAGGTTCTGTTTCGGGCCATATCTGGGCTGTAAGACGACTGCGGAAGCGTTGGGATGCCGGCCTTGGCCAGGTAGCTGTTCACAAGAAGTAACTTATCAAGTTCACTTTGGGGACCATCTTCGCGCACACCTTAAGCATGTTCAAATGCTCCGTCACAATTCATGAACCACAGATTTTGGTAAATTTTACATCTTGGCAATTTAACGAATACTTAGTCAAGGGTCTGAGTTCAAAACTTTGCGCACACGAGTCACATTGTCAATGTTTCTCGAAGTCGAAGGTCTTCCAGCACGGTCTTCATCGGCGACCTGTTCCCGGCCCTCCAAAAAGTCGTAGTGCTCCCGAAACACACCACTTCTTGCTAAAGCAACATCTGGATAAGCCTGCTTGATCATATCAAACGCCTCTGACGCAGATTTACCGAGTTTCACACAGAATTTAATCGCATAGATCTTGCCGGCTAGCACCACTCACAAAGACACGTCGCGCGAAAATGCCTGTCCTGACTCTCCAGGTGCTCGGAGACATCTGACCAGCCTTTCGTACGTTACCTAGGAACGCCCTCTACCGAATCCGGTCGGTGCGCGCACGCTCCGAAGTACAAAAGCAGCGGCAGAAAATCAGTCCCTATTACTTTCCGGACAAACCCTGTATATAAATGGTCAAAGACCTCCGATACTGCTTTCTTCTGCCTGTTATAGACATTTGCACGAGGTTGGAATACCCATTTTATGTAAAAGCTCGTGGAATGTTCGTTAGACGACTTCGTTCGCATCGGTTACTACCTCTGCCAAGTTGAATGATAGAGTTGGTCTGCCTCAGACTTTGCTTTATTGGAGTTAACAATGTGAGAAAATTATATTGGGCGTTGTGTGGAATGCAACAAAGATTTTATCTCTTAAGTGTTTAAAAATCATGTAAATGTGTCAAACGGTGTTTATAGAATTTAAATGTTTTGACAGAAAACACGAAAAATCCACAGGAGGAACATAATTGCGACGATTGCCGCTAGGACCCATTGTAGATATTTTATGCCCTTGCACTTTATAGGTTGAACCTGTATCAATCGATCAATCCTCATCTTGCCGAAGTAGCGGTGTCTTATATACCTCCTGCCTCTGAAATTGTGGGCGTGAAACCAGTCGGGGAGTTGTCCGTCTTGCAATTGCAATCCTGTCGGGCGAGGCAGATTCTCAGGCTCTGCCCGTAAGTAGGTATCATCCGGAAGGGCGTGCAATCCATCGCTGAGGAACGGCATAATATCCTCGTGAAGGATCAGACGACGTAGGCATGCCGGGCAATGTGGTATGTTCTGAGCATTGAGTCTTGGCCATAAACAGGTCCAGCAATATAAATGGCCGCAGATCAGAATCACACCGCAACTTACATAGCGGTGGCATAGTTGACAACCGAATGGCTTTAGAGCGCGCTTCTGACGGGTATTTGTGAGTACTGCATCATCTCCGGATGATTCACCTTCAGTAGAAGAATAGTCTTCGGAAGCTTCAATGATAAAAATTATTAATGCTTTCCTTTTGAGCTTTTGTGTTATCTTTCGCCATACGGCATGTGACGATATCTTACCATCAGTGTCGTCTTCTTCCACAATATTTTCGATATGCTCCATATTTATATTATTTCTTCAAAAATTTCTATAGAATTTGTTAAATGACTTGTTTACGTTTGAAAAGTAAAGTAAGATATCTCTGATTGAATCAATTTTTCCATTTTCCAATTTTTTTACATATAAACTTAAATGTGGTAAAATAGTTGAGACAAAGTATTATCAATAAGTTATATCGGAGTTTTTTATTAGCAGACAATTTTATAAAATTATTCACACGTAAAAATAATATATTTTCAAAGTTAAAACTTCCGAAAATTC